>JAAGKR010013488.1:0-13883 GCA_011419295.1 Clarias macrocephalus
TGTACTGAGCTGTGCCGAGGGGCTTTTAAACCGGTAAAAGCCGGGAGTTTTATTTATTTATTTATTTATTGTGTGGGACACTGTTGCTTTCACCTGTCGTTTCTCTCTTTTGTAGTTCAGACTCGGTGGTCAGGGGGCCATTTTGTCCCAGATGGTTGAGGGGAAGAGACACCCAGTCTTTTATAGACCATCAGTCAAAAGCTGTCTATGAGAGAGACCAAATCCAAGGCCATCAAGTGTCTGCTCCAGGCCGGACGGAGAATGTGAAAGTGAGACATGTTGAAGTGTGGCCTGCAGACATACAGTATAGAGGCAGGGATCTGGCGGGTAACATGTAAGGCTTTCCACCTATGGCTCATTATCATGTATATTTATTGGTGTTCTTTTGTGTTGGCTGAAGAAAGAGAGAGAGAGAAAAACATGTGCTAAGAGATAGAGAGTATTAAGACTGTGTGTGTGTGTGTGTGTGTGTGTGTGTGTGTGTGTGTGTGTGTGTGTGTGTGTGTGTGTGTCTGTCTGTCTGTCTGTGTAGCTGTGCACTTTAATTAGACTGCTGAAAAGCAGAACTCGGAACGGAAAACAAAAATACATTGTATTCCCCAAGCCAGTTTCCAGCTCCCAGTGATTCCCTCAATTTCCGAAAAACTGCTTTAGTATTCGAAACTGGTAGTTAACAGGTGTGCTGACAGGGCATGAATTAATAAGCCATGACAATTAGTGGGGGTCTGTAACACCCACTCACATAATAACAGCCTGCAAACATAATAAACCACAAATCTGTAGCTTTTAATATAATAATCCCACAAACACTCTATTGTTTTTCATATGATTAGCGACTCACTACAATGGGAAGTTACCAGTTTTACAGTTGGATTTGCCTAGAGGTTATAATCTACAGCTTGGCACAAATACTATACGTCTTCTTAAGTTAAAGAGGTGTGTGATATCAGGTGTTCTTGTGAGCGAGAGTGACGTCGGTGCAGCTTTGTGTGGGAATAATACGGAGCAGGAAATTAGTTGGATATTGTTTTAAGAGCTAAGCAATTATTATAAGAAGAAACAAGCTGTGTTCTAACCTAAATATCTGAAAAATATTGTATATTTGATAGAATATTTTATTAATCCCAAAGGGAAATTCCAGTTCACATAGTATACGACATTTAAGCAGCAAACACGAATCGCAGGCTGTTCATTTACGCTCTCAGTCATATACGTGTTTGCTTTCCCTCGAGTAAACCCTGCCGATGTCTTCCTTTACAGAATGTGTATGATTTTGTATATTTGCTGATTTCTCTGTACACTAATATTTGCCAGCTGTATGTCAGTTTGCTATTTTGTGGACAAGTTTCTTACCTGTTGGTTAAACTTCTCCTCTAGTTCCTGGTTGATTCTCTGCAGTGCTGCATAGCCGCTCTGTATCCTGCAAGTAAACCGGTTGAAGTGAGTTTTATTACTTTGTAATACAGGAATATATTCAAAACGCTGGTTCAGATCACATCACATCATGACGTTATAAATGACACAGGAGGTACATTTCAGTTCTTTGTTGGATTCTTGAGGATAATTTTAGCACAAAACAAGCTCTACTGTCGCTGAGATTCCAGCAGCATGATAATGAAATATTGCAGACTCATTACAGATTCACTCATTAGTTGAAGAGAGGCCACTGACTGACTTGAAATGACTCGGAAAATACTCAAGTTTTTGGTTCTGCTGTGTTTGTAGTTCACAGCACCACGGCATGACGGTTGTTTGCCGCGAGCCACTTTAATAAATAAAATGTTTTTACTGAGCACAGTAATCAGCACAAAGCTCTGCTGGCACCGTGAGAATGCTATCGCTCTCATACTCTCTCTCTCTCTCTCTCTCTCTCTCTCTCTCTCTCTCTCTCTCTCTCTCTCTCTCTCTCCTCTCTCTCTCTCTCTCTCTCTCTCACACTCTCTCTCTCTCTCACTCTCTCTCCTCTCTCTCTCTCTCTCACACTCGCTCTCTCTCTCGCTCTCTCTCTCGCTCTCGCTCTCTCTCTCTCTCGCTCTCTCTCTCACTCTCTCTCACTCTCTCTCACTCTCTCACTCTCTGTCTCTCTCTCACTAACACACACACACACAAGAATATCTTTTAGTTTAAGGAACCTTTCACTAAGCAATAGAACGATCATGTCTGTGCTGTAACTGTTGCCCTGTTTTTACACATTTCACAGGGTGGTGGCAGTGTTGTGCTACAGAAATGTGTAGAGTGAGTCAATGGGCATTGTTTGCCATATATAATCATCAATTAGGTCTGCTGTGTTTGACCAGAATTGCTACTCAGTGACTGTGAAATCCTTGTGCCACCTGAAGGAAGTTCAGACAATCCGGCATGCGGATTTTAAACAGCTCACGTGCAGACCAAACCCTGGTCACCTGCTGCACTCAGAGCGGCTCATAAGAAACAACGGACATTCCACATTCAATATTACAGACCACTGAAGGCTTCCTGTGCTGTAGATAATTACTGCAGGTTTGCCTGACTGATATTTGGGTAAAGACTCTTCAACAAGGCAAACAATCATTCTGTGTGTGAGTCTCTTCTGTGTGTAACTCCCATAAGGATTACTCTCCCTACGGTTTTACCCAGCCGCCCTGTCCCCTCATTTTGCTTTGAACCTGAGTAGCTTGTCAGTGAATTTCTCCAGCTCCTCCTGCGCCCGTCGCAGCTCCGTCTCCAGGTACAGCTTGGTGGCATCAAACTCGCTTTCCAGCATCTCCAGCTTATGAGTGGTATAGGAGAGCCGCTTCCGTATGTCCTCTTTCTGCTCCTGCAATGAACTGTGCATGTATACAACGGGGTGAAGACGACTGACACTTAAATTATCCGCTTCCTAAAGAAACGACACACACAGTGCATGTCAGAAATAACAGGGCTACTAAACATTCTGCATCGAAATTTTTAAGCAACTCATTGATGTACAGTAGTTGGTTAATCAAAGTATAAAATAAAGTTTTGATGTCACTCAGCAGAGCTCTTTAATGAGCAATGAACATGAGGTGGTGATGATTGCTATGGAGTGATTTAAATCCGAATCACATGCAATGAAATGGACAAAAAAAAAAGTACAGTATCATGGTCTAGTTCTGGTAATCATTCAAATGATTTTCAAATGAATGTTATTTCAACAGGAAAACTGGAGAATGAGGCCAGATGTCATTGGGAGTGCGGTTGGAAGGTACCTTGTGGATGATTGTGGGATTGTGGCGGAGATGGGAATTGAGCTCAGGTAGTAGTGCACAGACTAGGTTCAACTCAATGCATGATGTTAGGTATTGGGTATAACACCACATCACACAAATCTTATAGTTGTCTGCTAAAATCCTATTCTGGCAACACACCTAGAACAGGAAACTTTCCCTAGTTAACTAAATACAACCAAAGTTTTGAACATGTAACCTTCTGTGTAACACCTAAGTTTAAATTGCACTTGAACATGTTCCCTCAGCTAAACTTTTAATGCGATTCTCTAAACGAAGCACTGCTCATAGGATTGGAAAGTTTAACACAGAGGAAAATACCACTAGTTTTGTTTTTACACTGATGGGGATTATGCTTTTGTAGAGATGAATGATTATTAATATGAGGTGGTTAATGCAGTGTTTTGCAGGCTGCTCCCAGGCCAAAAAGCCATGTTTTTATTTTATTTATTTATTTATTTATTTATTTGCATCCAGCTCTCATGTAACAATCTATAGCATATGGCCGAATGTACGAGGGTGAGTCAAAAATGATCGGTACAGTATTCAGGTGATATTAATGTTTGGATATGTGCAAAAAAAGAATTTGGAGCGATACTCTGAGGAAGGTAAAAGTTTCTAAAAGAGAATGATTACAGAGAATGACGAGACATGGATTCATCACTATGAGCCTGAGAGTAAACGGCAGAGTATAGACAAGAAACAATCTTAAACACAGAGCAAGGAAAAGTTCGAAAGTCAACCATCAGCTGGAAAACTCTTCAAGAGTTTTTGGGGGATTCTCAAGGGCCAGTATGCAGGAAAAAAGTTCAACAACAAACAGTGCTCGTTACAGTGAGACACCTACTGATGAGCTGAAGCCTAAACTTCGGATTAAATGCAAAGGACCTCACGTCCGCACACTTCTGCCTGCAGTGTCAATTCTCTGCAAAACATTTTGTTCAACTATCCACCTTATAGTCCTGATCTCATTCCATCAGACTTTCACCTGTTTGGTCCCCTGAAAGCAGCCGTACGAGGCTTCATCTGATGAAGAAGTGAAAAGGGCGGTACATTCATGGCTCACAGCTCAGCCTCAAACATTTTTAATGAGGAGAATGTGAAAGCTTGTTGACAGATGGACCAAGTGTATTGAAATCAAGGAGATTATGATGTATTTGTCTTCGCTAAAAGTTTATATATATATATACATTTTTGACTGACCCTCATACATTATATGACCCTTATATTTGGCCCATAATGGCCAAATGAAAGTTTTGCCACAACTCTGTAACACATAATTGCCTGGGCTTCATGAGTTCCATGACATCGTCCCATGCAAAAAATGAGGTCCAGCAAGGCTAAAGGCTTTAAAGATTCCCAGAAGGTTTTCAGTGGCTTTGCGGTTTGCGGTCCGACTTGACGTCAATCCCACTGAAGGATGTCAAACCTGCTGAAATCATTTAGGACGAAATGGAACACCAGCTCATGCCAGGCCTGCTTGTCAGAAATCAGTGCACAACCTTTTATGCTTTTGTGGCTGAATTGGCAAAAAGTCCTAAAGCCACGTCCAAACTATAAAGTCTTCTCAGAAGAGTGGAGGATAAGGGAGGGGGTGCCACCTCCGTCTTCATGCCCATGGTTTTGGAAGGGGCTGTTAATTGGTAAGAGAATGGTGATGGTTGAGGTCTTTTGGGAGATGGGCGATAATAAAAATGTACCATCTCGGGTTCTCCAAGGAGCAGTTCAGCAAACACGTAATGTAATGGAAGTGCCTTGATGATAAATACGTGTTTTTATTTTACTCTTACCTTCTTTTCTGATGTTTACAACCATTTCGAGGGGCTTTAAGTGCAGTTTTCCCAATATAAACTTTTTTCATGTTATATTTAGCTTTTTCTTGTACGTGGTAATCCAACTGGGTGTTGGTGCCCAGAGACTTGGGGAAAAACCCTAAGTTTTCCTTCCAGAATCAGACAGTAATTTTCTGTCAAGTTTGATCCTGATAAAAAAAGAAAAGAAAAAAAAGAGACACTGGTACAATAACTCAGTCTAAAGGTAACTCATTTACACGTAGGACTTCTGGAATGGATTACTAGTTGATAATGTATGTTTTCAATAATGAACTCTGTTTGAGCTAGTGTTTGTAGTTTGTTTATAATTATATGGATAATGTAAGGGTGCAATTCAGGTACAAGACTGAAAAAACTTGCATTTCATTACATGTAATTTGTTAACAATTTCTATATTTTAAATAGTTATCCGAATGACAGTGTTCCCTAAAGTACTTATAAAATATGATTAAGTGAATATAGTATGAACTGAACTAATGACACCATATTTTTACATTAACCAGGGGCTTCATGGCTCAGAAGGTTGAGGCTCCGGGCCCTGGTTCTGGCAGGGTTTGAGCACTGCCAAAGCCAGGTCATCACTTTTGGGCCCTCGGGCAGGACCTATGCTTCTTACAACCCAGCCATTGTGCTCAGTTCTGGTTTCAAGCCAAGTTAGAAAATGAGAGGTGATGTGATGACCCAAAGGATAAATGGGCAAAGCTTTAAAAAATCTGCTAAACCAAATTTCCAGTGACTGGTAATTACAGGTATGACTATTATAATATAAAAGACTGAAAGAGGTGGACGAATGCAGATACAGTAACAGCAATGAAGGGAGGCTGATCCATCAAACCAATCCAGTGGAAGAGCAAACTCATAATAAAATAGTCAGGTAATGTACATAACGGATGTTAAACGGACTCAGAAATATTGCCAAGATAAGGAATATATTGTCACTAAACAATGCAGAAGAAATAGTTCATGCTTTTATTACCTCTAGGCTGGACTACTGCAACGCTTTACTGTCTGGATGTTTAACTAGGTGGATAAACGAGCTCCAGTTAGTCCAGAATGCAGAAGCTACTACTGATGGCCTATAAAGCATTAAATGGTCTCAGGCTGCAGTACCTGAGTGAACTGCTAGTGTTCACTCAGGTTATCATCATCAGGTTATAACGCATCACATTATGATCCGCTATGCCTACTTCGACATCAAAGGATGCAGGCTGCTTGTCAGTACCGTGTATTATGAAAACTACAGCAGGGGGCGGAGCTTTTTCTTACAAAGCCCCAAAGTTATGGAATAGTCTTCCTATTAATGTTCGGGCCTCAGACACAGTCTCAGTGTTTAAGTCTCGGCTAAAAACCTGTTTATTTAGCGCAGCATGTTTGTAAATAGATGAGCCTTAGGTAAAGGAGCAGATCTGGGGGACTCATGGACGTAGAGTATCTGGTGAACTGGTATGTTTAGATGCTGTCCTCCCCACTCTCATTAATCACTCAGGTTTGTTGACGGTGAGGTGATTGGTTGCTTTACATCTCAGTTCCCCCTCATGTCTATGTTTCCTTCTGGCTCCTCCCTTTTAGTGATGATGTCATAGTTAGTCCTGCCGGAGTCCCTGCTTGCACTCTTCACACTTATACATTATGGGACTGTGATCATACTGTACCTACTGTAACTGTTATCTCTCTTTCTCTACTCTTCCCTTCTCTTTCTCTCTCTATTTCAAGATGCAAATGCTGCTCCTGAGCTGCCAGTGATCCAGACCCCCTCTGCCTTCTGGACATGTCTGACTCGTTCTGGTGCCCCGCTTCTGGTTCAAGATCTCATTAAATAGATGCCCTGTGTGGTTTGCTTTGGATGCATGTGGTGACTGGGGACGGTGCCACTTTACCATGAAGATGGTCCTGGCCTCGGCTGATGCAGACAGCTGTTCTCTGAGGACTGGAATTTTCTACAGTTTTGTACATGAGGCTCTAATAACTGACTGAACTCCATATTAACTTAAACACATCTTTTATTATATTGAACTTTGTTACAGTGACCATTGTTAAACGTGCTATACAAATAAAAAATTCTTAACTTGACTTGAACCTCCTATGAAAAATTGGCAAGTATCGGAAATGGAAGTCAGTCAGATTTTAGTCTCATCATGGAAACTCCCTGAGTGCTGATGATGTATCCTAAAAATTATATTGTGGCGACATTGAATTTACATTTTTCCAACTGGACTCACAACTGGTTGTTAAGGAGATGAGATAAAACTACTTGTTTTAAAGGATGACAAGTAGGTCAATAAATCATTGATGTAAGCAATTACGCACTTTTTTAACATGTTAGATATTGTTGATTAAACATGAAAAGAGTCTGTATGGCATGAGGCAGCACACAAAGTAGCCAGATGCGGTGCCTGGATGTATCCCTCCATTGCATCCTGTTTTGTTAAGGAAAGAGGGTTGATGTGATTTTGTGGAGGCATTGGTCCAAGTGATGAATCACTTTGAGAAGAAGGTTTAACTAAATACCTGGCAAACTCCTGATACATGGGGGAAACAACATTGCTGTGGCTTGTTTTTGTCATTCTATGGCTGCCACCGGAAATACTAGGAGGTGAAGACACTGAATGATGCAGGTAGAAGTTATGAAGGATTTTTCCAGTAGCCCCAATGAGGAGAGCATTGCAGAAATACAGCCTGAAGGAGACAAACGCATAGACTAACTTTTCCGCATCTGCAAAAGTCAGTGCTGGACAGCAATGTTCCAGATGTGAAAGTAAGATGTCCTACAGAGATGTTTGATATGAACCTTGTACAGTATGTCAAATGACAAATGATGTTTATCACTGAGGTTAATAACAGATGTTGACAATGGGATTTCCTGACCAGAAAAGGTGACACTAGTGATGTTAGATGTCCTAACCTGGTGTGGGGTGCCTACTAAAATAGCTTCAGTCCTGCAGCTGTTCAGCTGCAGAAGATTTTGCTTCATCCATGTGATATGAATGCATCCATGTGTAGCCATGGATTATTTTATGTCGGACCATGTCAGGGATAAGGAATGAAATGAATTCTCGGTGAATCAATGAATCTATTGTGTCACAGTTCCTGCTAATACTGCATCTAGTCTCCTAAATTCCAAAGCATACTCAGATGCTCATTTCTTCATCTTCAGTGGGCCTAGCTGTGATTCTTATAGCTGCTGAAACTGAAAGCATGGTCCAAGTTGTGTTCCATCTTAGCACCAATTATCTCCTCCCAATGCTGCTCGATGTTGACTCCTGTATTCTTGGTGGAGGCAAAGTAATCTGTCACATAATACTCAGACTGGGATAATCAACCGTTTGAAGACTGCCAAAAGGGCTAAACGATTTGAAATGATGATACCGGATAAACAGAGTCAGAGACAAGTTTAGTTCAGGTTGACCACAGATTGGTAAGTTTCAGGAAGCTGAACTTTTAACTCACTGGATGTGAGAACTGAGAGTTCGTATGCAGCAGTGAGGAACAGGTGCGCAGGGTTAATACTCGGGAGAATGAGGGTGTGAGACTGGTGAGTGCTAGGAAACTGTGGGTCAGGTGCTGTGAGGTTCATGGTGTTGTGGAGACAAGAGTCTGTCTGTCTCATAGATATTGTCATTAATTCGGTCAAGAGCTTAGAGTAGCTTCCTGTCTGCTTATTCATTTATCACAGCTTCAGTCTTTTTCATTTTTAAGTTGTTTGTCGCCTTTATGCTACATCAGATTACATTTGACATCAAAGAGAAAGTGTCGTCTACTTCTCCACTCTGCATTTTCTCCTCCTCAAAGCTTAGGGTTAGTAACCTAACAAATGTAACCCTTAAAAAAATCTGGCAACCTTGAAGAATTAAATGGGCCACTTATAAAATTACGTTATTGACATAAGTCCTCAGCCCTTATGATGATGAGAATAATCAATAAGAGCTTAGAAGATCTTGCCATGTCCCACAGAAGAGGATACTTGCACTTTGACCTTTAACACATTGATTTCTTTCATGTTACCATATAACTGTATAAGTACATGTTGCTGTACATGTTATTGTCTTGCAGTATAATGAATGTTTCATATAGCACTGATGAAATGACAATGTGGCCTGTTGCTTTATTATTCTAGCTCCACAATTTCCTCCTCAGAGTCAGGCACAGTGTAGATCCATCACGCCAATCTGTTTCATCACAGATAAAATCTGTGAAGGAGCCCGTGAGGAATATGGCATCTAATCAAATTACATGCTTTATAAGATGAATGAAATAAAGAAGTTACTAGGTTTAAGGGCCACCCATGTGTATTGTTTATTATTTATTTAAACCATATGACATGAGAGGGAGTGCTAACCGGCTGTGCCCGTGTGCCGCATGTTCAGCACAACAGCACAACCTGTGTCGTGATATCGCTTTTATACAACCGATCCACAAACACCATTTATTATCACCAGATTATGATTTGTTTCTTTATTTATTTTGCTCCGCCCACACATATCCTTCCGTGCATGACGGAATTAACTAACAATGACTGCTGGAGCTGGTGACCGACAGTTTGCGAGGGACAGTTAGTTTAATTCTTTCACAGGGGTGAAAGTGGTCTTAAATTCTTTTCCGGTACTCTGTAGCCAAAAGGTGAGAAGAATAAACCATGGAGGTGGTGGGCAGTCCTGAGAAACTCATTCCTTTATATACTATAATCTTTTAAATTTTAGATTAAACTTCCGGAGTCTGGGATTGAATCCCAAATAGCGTTAACTAGAAATCTAGTGCACTATGTAGGGTGTACACTCCCTTGTTCCACACATCAGTAGTGCCCTTGATCAGGGGTTAGAGAGGGATTTAGGATTCAGCCTCGTGTTAGAAGCTAGTTAGCTTTGTAGCTAAGCGTTAGCCGTGAACAGATTCAGAAGGACTTAGAAGCGATTAGTGCAGAGACGGCGAGTTGTTTAAGACGACATAACGTTATCAGATGTGTGTTGTTGCTAAAAGTGCTTCTGTGACTGGGTGTGAATGTGGGTGTGGTCAGGCAGCTGCTCTCTCCTCAGTACTGCGGACCGTCCAGACCGACTCTCACCCAATGTTCGTGTAATTAACCACTGTACAACACCTGGGATGCCGAGTGATACATATAGTTAAATGTCCCATTGCTGTTATGCTCTAATATCACTACTCACAAAAGCCTCTCGTCCAATCAGATCCCTCAGTCGGAACAAACTTTTGTATAATATTTTTGTAGCAGGTAGTTTGATTGAAAGCAGAATGTGGAATTTTGCCGAGTACTGTACATACAGTATACATGAGCACTTATGACCTATATGACCTCTGTGGGCCATTTTGCTATCGGTCCTCATCGTTTGTTTCAAGAAGGACTTCATGTTGTCATGAAACTTGTCAAGCAACTAAACCTGAATAAACTAAACATGAAGCTACAGCCTGCAGAGAACATGGAACATGGCAAAACAACAGAGATTAAAACAAAACGCGGCAGAAAACAAACGCAAGACAAGAAGTAACTAAAGTCACGACTACTTATATCAAACTAATTAGCAACCTCGGTGCCCCCATCGCCTGACCGAGGTGCATTCTGGGACAGTCCAAGACAAAACACCAAGTCTCTGGGGTTACCATGAAGGAGGTACAACCGCAGAGCCTTTCACTAGTTCTGCAGTCTTTAATCAGCTGTCAAGCAAATGTTCGTGCAGGAAACTTTGTCCTGGGCTTTCTGCAACATTTGCAGTTCTGCCGGAGTCCTGTGTTGTACTGTACAGCGCTCTAATGGTGTAGCTCTGTAATTGAGCACAGTGAGGGTCCTCTCCAGCTTCAAATGCTTTCATCAGCATTTCATTACACCCCACATGCTCTAAGGGAGTTATTAATATTTGTATATTTGTATCTGTATTTAAACTTTATTTATTGTTATCTGTCGTTTTTGAATTGATTTGGTTTTACCAAAGCCAGCTGCACACCAGATGGACAATAAAGAACTGAACTGTATTTAATGGTGTCTATTATACTAACTTCATTAATGAGAGAAAGTTCGGCTCTAAAATGCTGATACAGATTTGCCAGCTTTGCATCTCTGGGCAAGTGATTTCTTATTTTATTTTATTTTTAATTTTTATTTTTTTTTATCTATTCTGCAGCTCCTTTTTATGGTGCTGTTGCATTTGCAGACTGAATTAAGTTCTGCTTGGAGACAGGTTTCTCCTTGGGCACTTTTATTCCATCCACATGAATTTGAACATCCTGTTCATTATTATCTGAATATGTGCTGTTTTCAAAGCCACTGTTAACTGTTTAAAATAATATTATATGTGCGACATAGAGACCTAGAACTTTCTTTGAGACTGCAGTCAGTAAGTGAAAAGTTTTCCTTCATTTTTCCTTTAGAGGGGCGTAATCCCTCTATGAGGATTCAAGCTCAAACGTGTGGAACCATCCTTTGACTTGTACTATCCTCTGGTGTATTATGACACTCAGTTGGAAGGATTCAAATCAAGCGTTACAATGGAGCAGCGGGGAAAAAAAAACACAAAACAAAAGATGTGTGTCCATGAAAGAAGCTAGCACTCAGTACTAACAACGTGGAGCTGGAGAGAAAATACTTCCAGTGGGTTCTAGGTGAGTTTTATGGGACAATGAACAATATTGGCTGAAATTCATAATTCTTTGTGCATAACGAGTTGAACTAAAAAAATGTTTGGATAATGCTTGGCTAACATTATCTTTAGCCTAACATTAGACTGCTATTTGTGCTACAAGTATTTAACAATTATGTATGTACTGTATACACCTAAGCTCGGCATTAGCTAGGTAGCACAGGCAACTTCTTGTTTGTCTCGTTGCATGGGCATAAATCAGTTGTTCCTAAAATTTTTCAGTTCCTCTCTCAGAGTTCATTTTCTGCTCATATTAATTAATTATAGGGAAACAGAATGTGGTCACGGGACGCAATAAGGGCTGGCAGGGACAGTGTGGCAGAGGCTGAGCTGACCTAGAAAGTATGTCTGTGCTTCACCTAAAGGAAATGGCAGCCATCATCTCATTAACCCTTGGGATATGTTCTGACAATGTTTTTATGTTAGATGTAAGTAATGATACATTTTCCAGTTTTTAGGGCCAAACTTTATCACTGCATCATTTCAGAACTGAATCATAGCAAACATAAGAAATGTGTGAGATATGATCTGCACTTTTAATGTCAAATGTACAATATTAATGTTAAAATTGAATAATGAATTAAATAAAGAACATTTTCATTATAGTGACAAAACAAATTCAGGTGTTTGCCTTAGATGACAACTGTAAAACTGCTGGAACAGTATTTTTTTTCTCTTTCATTCCCACCTCAACTTAGAAGCACCCAAACCAAATCCTCTTCACTCTGTCCAGCCAGATATCCGAATTTCACCTTTGACCATATTCATACTTCTGAAAACACCAGGAGATGGCTTCTTTTCCATCTGTGAATGCTTTATTTCTGCTGGAGTCACCATACATGAGATGTGAGGTAGTGAAACCATTGTCTCATGATGCAATAACAATAAATCTCAAAGCTATCTTTGTATGCGACAGTCAACAATTTGACAGGCTTTTCAGACTAATATATTTTCAACACCAGCTCACTAAACAATTCTTAAGCACTTTCCATTGTGCTTCCAGGGCCGCTCTCTTTTTAGTATCTCTTTTGTTTCAGCTGACAGAATAACCCTAGGTTCTGAATGAACTTATCCATGTAGTTGACTAATCATAATGCTCTTCTAGTAATTCAGGCTCACCATCTTCACCTGTACACCAGCACTTTTATCCAGTTGTCTAATTATTTAATCATGTGGCGGCAGTGCAGCACATACACTCATGCAGATTCAAAAGCTTCAGATACGGTTCATATCAAACATCATGATATGAACTGCTCATCATTTAGTGAGCAACTGGAAATGTATATCTGTCTGTTGGTCTCCACTATATGTGGGTGTTTGAGACTAAGGCCTTATTTAGACTGACAGTGTGAGTCTGGTTTTTGGCATATCCAGATTGGAATCAGGTTGAAATCAGATTGCTTTCATGTAATCTGAACAGTGAACAAATAAGTTCAATCAAATTTTTGCAAATCTAATCTTAACCACATGCTGAGGTGGTGTGAAATCAGATTCAGATCAGATTCCTAAAGATGTGACTCAGGCTGAATGCTCACTCGCACCCCGAGACAAAAGTTGAAATCCACATGATAAAGATAAGATAAATTATTTTCTTTTATTAATCCTGAAGGAAATTGTTTCTCCAGTAACTGCATATTGTAAAAATACAAAATACAATAGGATAAAAAAAATTACTATAATGCCAAAAAAACTGTTATGAATAGAATAAAAATATATAGAAAAACTAAAAAACTACAGACTGTACAGAAAGGTGCAGAATCGTCTCTTTTGTGTATTGTACATGTATGTTATTGCACACAGAATATATTCTGCACATAATATTTGATATCGCATATAAAGTAGTAATGATATTGCACACTGGATATATATATATATATTGCACATGAATTCCATAATATTGCATAATTAGTGGTTTTGCAAGTGATATTGTTATTGTGATAATAATATTGCACAATGATCACATGGTTTTTGGACATGGATCCATAGTGAAAACTCGTTGAAAAACTTTTTTTGTTGAAAGTTAAATTGCTATGCTTTAAGAGGTTATGGTGGGTCTTTTTTCTGCTTTTGGCTCTCTTACCTATTTCAGGAAGGGCTTCTGGTTAAACTGCAGTATGGAAATGGGAAACAGTAGTCAGTAGTAAGTGACATGTCTGATAGCACTTTAGGAGGATGCATCA
>JAAGKR010013489.1:0-13883 GCA_011419295.1 Clarias macrocephalus
GTGTGTGTGTGTGTGTGTGTGTGGACAGAGTATTAACGGAGGTCTTATACAACACAGTAACTGATTAACCAAACTGTGAGAACAGACCTTTAGTCTCCCTCGCTCTTTCTGTGAGAAGGAAAGAAAGAAAGGAAGAAAAAGAATGAGAAAAAGGAGACATATTAGTCTGTAATGCCTTTACATTACTGTGTGTATGTGTGTGTGTGTGAGAGAGATTTTGTGCAAGTGTTTGTGTTTGTGCTGTGGTGTGTTAAATTCAGCCCCTTTCTTGCTGATTTGATTATTTCCTCTATCGCACCTGTAATGTTTAACTACATAAAGCCAAACACTGTGTGTGTGTGTGTGTGTGTGTGTGTGTGTGTGTGTGTGTGTGTGTGTGTGTGCGCGCTAGAAGGAGATAATACCGAGTTGTACATTAAAAGCAGTTGAATAGACGACTTCCTTCCTCATGTTGACCTGTCGCTCACACTTACGCTTACTTCCGATCTCGCCACCTTTGATCCCTCCAGCCCTGAAAAAAGCGCACGAGCCGATTGGCTGCTTTGCCGACGCCCTTGGATGTTTGCTCTGGCATTGTGGAATCTGGCAAACATTTCTCTCTGTCGGTGGAATGGATTGACAGGTTTAACAAAATTATATTTGAGTGCACAGACAAAGAAGAAAAGAGACTTGCGGGGGGGGGGGGGGTGTTACCAATTAACAGCACCTCAAATTAGAGCTATTATGAACTATTCAAAGGAGATCCAAAACAAAATTGAAATATATGTGTGTGCATGTGTATATGTATAGATCCATAGCCTGTATATATCCTGTGTGTATATCAATATTTACACAACAAAAGTTGTATTTATTCAGACACATGTTAGGTACCTGCTTAATTTGAATTGCTGGTTGCTAGACTTGCTAGACTTCTTGAGTAGGTGCGTCAGAGACAAGGCTTATCAGTATTGTCAAGACTCCACTTGCTTTTAAACCCAGAAAAAAAAAGCAGGGAAAGAAAATCCAGACTGAAGAAGGAAATATAATTTTTTTTTTATTTCTGCGAAATCAGAATACCATGAATGACCTTTAAAATCCTCAATAAGAGCAAAAAACTTTTTAAAAAATTATGTTCTTTGGGGTAATAATAGCAATTTAATAGCAATAGCAAACAAACGGACCTCATTCAAGTTGTTGAGATAAAAGTATCAATATATTTACAAACATACAAATATATTTATTTATTTATTTATTTATTTATTTTGGAATAGCAGCCTAGGCATCAACCGAGTGGTAGAGATGGCTTAATCAGGTCAAAATTTTCACTCAAAATGTGCTCTACCAAAAAGTTTAGCATAATTTAAATAGGTAAAAAAGGTACAGTAGGCATGAAAAGCTACAATGCTGAAATGAATGAAGTTATGAAAGTAATGAAATTATCACATGAATTCCATCAAAATGTGGTTTGAAGCAACAACATGGCGGACACATGGCTAATTTAATGCATGAATAAAATCTAAATAAAATATATTAATTCAGCACATTATATTATTTATAATTTAAATATAACTGTATATTATTATTATTATTATTATTATTATTATTATTATTATTATTATTATTATTATTATTATCCTTGTATTTGGTGTGGATAGTCACTTGTGGATGAAGACATGTGATCCTAAGTTGTGGTCATGTATTAGGTCATGCAGATTTGCCCCAAAATGACCTGATTTACCTGACCAGCATATGAAGAAAATTCAGTCTACCCACCATTTACCTCTGTACTGCCATACACCCACGCTTGTGTCTTAAATAACTGTCTACTTGCATATGTGAGGAATAAAAAAAGTATGCTCTCATAGGAAATAATGAACACCCAGGTGGTGTAACGTGTCCTTTTTCACGAGTTGCTCATTTACCTATAACAGAAACTATTAAAAAAAAAAAAAACGATACAGAGCCCTGACATTGGAGACTCCTTCCATGAAGGAATTTTTTAAAGATTATACCTTTAATCCTAGTTACTTCATTTTAATAACAATACATGTCTATATATAATAGAAATTGAACAACTAAATGTGTGAGGAAAATGGAGGTAATTATAACTTTCTTCACGTTCCTGGTGTCTGTTCTCTCTCTCTCTCTCTCGCTCTCTCTCTCTCTCTCTCTCTCTCTCTCTCTCTCTGAGTGGCAGGTCAGTGTGAGGCTTGTCAGTGCTCGTATTATCGGTGTGAGAGATCCTGCGGTACATGCTAATAGAGTTATTCAGCACAGCGGAAACACACACTGAGCGAGGCTTAGAGATGCAAATCAGCCATTAAATGCTGGCACAGAGAGGAGGAAGTAAGGGAGGGAGGAGTGACCCCAAATGAATTATGGGACACGTTTACCCATGGGGCACTGGATATTCTGAATTCGCGGGATGACGCCAAGTTTTTTGTCGCCCACATGCAAATGGTCCTCCAGAAGCAGATGGAACTGGTGAACCCTGAGTTGACCCAGCTTTCCAACCTGTTAAGATGGAGATAGCAATTAACAACGGTTACATTGTGTTCTGCTTCACTGGTTAAGTCCTGCGGTGCTGAAAAACCCTGTTGTTGTCCACCCCCCATTTGGCTAGGCTAGCTTACACACTCCAGTCATCAGTGAAGTGGTTCTGATTAGGCAAGTCCCAGATAAAGACCCATTGACATCTTATGGTGATGTCTTGGTCAGAGGACAGGATCTCATTGGCCAAATAATTGATTAGGAGAGGCGTACAACAGTGTGGTGTACCACTGAACGCTATAAAGACCATCATCAAGAAGCTGAAAAATATTGCATGGCAATGAAGACACCATGAACAGGACATTCCCCACAAAACTAATGAAAAAACAAGACAAAAGCTTATCAAGGGGACTGTCAAGAGACAACAGCTACATTAAGAGCGTTTTCATATTAGTGCTCCTGGATCGTTTCCACGAGCACTTGACCCCAAATATGTTTCATTTTGATCAGAGAGAACACAATCGTTCCAGGTTCAGGAGTCTACTGGAAAAGGTAGCGTCAAGAACAATACAGATGTTCTCAGATATGGATTGAATCAGATACGGAAGCCAATCATACCTGAGAATGAAAGTAGACCACTGTTTAGACACAACATCATCAGTGCCATCGGTCTCCTCTGAAATCTCAATCCCCTTTTTTGACCTACATAGCATTAGCTGATGAAGTGGGAAGGCATTCCTATTCTAACCATTTTCCAGAGGTATCAATAATATTAGCCAATTTGTCATCAATCTCATATTTTTCACAGCTCTGGGCTATGGGGTCAGGATCCAAGATGGAAGCATGAACGTCATGTCCAGGGTGAAGCATAGTGGTGGAAGCATCATTATATAGCGCTGGTTCTCTCTGATGCTCTAGTTATGATAGAGCGATTCATGGTTGCATCATCTTCATACTATCCTGCAGACAGGTTTAGGACAGTACTAATCCAAGCCAACTAAGTAAGTACATCAGAAGAACACTCACATTTTAGAAGGACAAATATAACAAACGCATCACAAAAACCTGCCATTTGCACAGGAGTGTGGGATTTAAATACTTACTGTATAGTGAGTAATATAATAGGTGTTTTGGGATACACGGTAGATTGATGATATAGTGGATGGCGTGTGTAGTACAAAACAAATGCCCAACTGACCATCCACATTGGGACATATACACAGTGGGCTCACGACACAATGAATGGACTGACGATGGTGAAGCTCTTGTGAATGTGACCTATATATTGAATATTGTCTGTGTATGTGAGTGTGTATGTGAGTGTGTGTATGTGTGTGCATGTGTGGTTTGGGAAACATTCTGAATGGAAAAAGAAAATATAAGACTAGTCATGTGTTATGAAAGAATTCAGTGTTTGAGCCTGTGTGTGTGTGTGTGTGTGTGTGTGTGTGTGTGTGTGTGTGTGTGTGTGTGTGTGTGTGTGTAAGAGACAGCTGTGTGTGTTTTTTCATACCTTTCTCTTCCTCTCTGCAGGTAACATGTTACCTTGCTCCAGGTTCAATCTGTCATCGAGCAGGGTGTGTGTGTGTGTGTGTGTGTGTGTGTGTGTGTGTGTGTGTGTGTGTGTGTGCTTGACAGATCTCTACTTGAACCCTTTTATTGGAGCGCACACACGCACACGCACACACACACACACACACACACACACACACACACACACACACACACACACACACACACACACACACACACACACACACACAGAAGGCTGCCAGCTGTCAGGTTTGTGAAAGCACATTCCGCTTAACGTCCTGCAGCTCTTTCGCTCTTTCTTCCTCTCTCTCCGTGTCTCTCGCCCTCTCTTTAGAATCAGCGTGTTATTGAAATGCATCCAAATGCAGCAAGTTGGGCCTTGCACAGAGGAAAGGCGTAGCTGTTGTGTTTTCAAACTGCAGGTTGCATTTAAAAGGGTGCTAAAAAGCAGGAATACAACACAGACATGCACACACACACACACACACACACACACACACACACACACACACACACACACACACACACACACACACACACACACACACACACACACACACACACACACACACACACACACACACACACACACACACGAACACACTCTCACTCATACACACACACATATCCCGCAGGCTGATTGATCATCTGTCATGGTAATGAAACGTTATACACAGCGAATTGCTCAACCAGCAGCGACAGTGGAGCTCGATCGGGCATCGGAGTCAGTCGGAGGCCAAACATACACAAACATCCATCTCTCTCTATCATACAAACTAACATAGACACTTACAAACACATGCACAAGCAGTCTGGCTCAAATACAAGTTTAGATGAGTTAAGTACACAGAGTTCACATATGAGTCCACTATGGATGTGTCCCAACCCACACACTCTTTTCAAAATGTATCCCAAAGCACATGCCCTATTCAACAGTGCATTATGGGTAATCTGCAAAACTGTACTTGATAGGTTGGAAGGTATCCTTTTTCAGTTTCATTGTAGTCTTCATCAACTTTCATCTATTTTAACGTCGCAGTGACCAAATGAAAAAAGAACAATTCAACCGTGAAGTTAGAAAACACACTAAAACGTTGCAGTTTGTAGTGAGCTAGGGTAGTTTGTAACTTATTAGAACTGGAATTAGAGAACTTCTGAAGTTCTCCAATACTTGTGACTCAATGGTGACATTTCTAAAAATGCCGTGTTCATTGCAAATGGGTTTGCGGTTGACGCGAAGCTATAATCAGAGTTTAAGTTTAGTCGTATTCCATTTTTCTTGGTAGTTTACCAAAACATTTTTTTGCTTCTTTTCTCTTCTTCACAGATACATAAAAACTTTTAGCTATCAGATAGCTACCTAAACTTTCAATGTCAGTTTTTAAAAAAATGTGATTTGCCTTTGGGAGTGACAAGAATGAACAGGATTAGCATTAAGTATATTAGAGGGACAATTTGAGGTCAAAGTTAGAGAGGCCGGATTAAGATGATTTGGAGGTGTGCAGAGAATGGACAAGGGGTATAAAAGTCCATGAAACTAACGAAGCTGACAGATCTTTTTTTACATGCTAAAGCTTGTTGTGATGCATCAGCATCTTTTTTTCTCCTTTTTTAAATTAAATATCTATAAAAATAAATAGTTTGTTATTTAGTTATTAAACAGGAATTAAATATCCTAGTATCATATATGTCTACATTTATGGATTGCTTTATTTCAGGTTTTTAAATCTGAGTGCAAATAATAATAATAATAATAATAATAATAATAATAATAATAATAATAAAAACTTTACCATGGCATAATCTGTGTATAAAATTCACCAGCTACCCGTGTTGAAGTCGTTCGATGTGTATATTACTGTAATGTGTTTCCTCAGCCTTTTTGGATTTCTTGCTGAAATGCAATTGACATATAAATTTTTTCATTTTCATCTTGATAAATGTTTTCATGTAAGATATCAACTAAAAATGTATAAACGTTGCATGTATTTTTCTACATTACAGTAAAAAAAATGGAACAAAGACAAAACTTGATATTGTCAGTGTTTCATGAACTTATTGTTAAAACAGTTACTGTTACTTATTATATACTGTAAGTGTTTAACCTTAAACACTTACAGTATATAATTTGTATTTATTGGTGCTTTCTCATCTGATCTTAGGTAATTTTTCTATAATTTTCTCCAAATGTCCAGTAAAAAAAGAGGACAGAATCAAAGCTAATTTCTAAATTTTCTTCAAATATAAAAGTCCACTTCATTAAATGTAACATTTTATTTGTATAATGCCTTTAACATATGGTATATGTTCCCTAAAGTAATGGCATTAAAGCCTAGACTTTACCTATTTCCTGCACATTCATATTTTGTGCCTAGTTCATCTGTAAGAGCGTTTCATCAGAGACAAGGAGCGCGTTCGTTTTTTTGCTTGAAGCTTCTTGCTCGGATCGCTGATGATGGCGTTTCATCGGTTAATTGCGGTTTCGGATTTCCTGTTTCTGAACTTGTTTTAACCCTGATTGTGGTTATATGACAAGTTAGAGCTTAAAAGGGCAGAATTTCGCAACATAACAAACACAACCAAGTTGTGTTTTTTTTTCTTTTTTTTCTCGAGTCCAAACCACACAACTTTATGCACTACATATCTCAAGCTTGTATCTAGCGGTTTTAACTGTCTTTCAACAAATACAGTAAGGCGACAGTAAAAGGCACAAGGTGGAAGAATACATAGTACTGGCCAATAGTATTGAGACAAAAGTGAATAAGTTGCAGCTTGACTGCTACTGCCTTTTCCACCGTCGTCCATCAGTTTGATATTGGGTTAAGATCTGGACATAACCCAGGCCATGGTTCCAGAAGATCCACAAATATTTTACTAGATTTTTAAGTTAATTGGCACTCAGCCAAATATTTTAGAATGAATTATTTTATTCACCTGTTTTGTGCACAGGGAGAACTAATACATGGCACATGTCGTCTTATACTTTTGGCCACAACTCTGGATTATCCACTAAACATTAATAGCCTACTGCTGTGCACATTGCATTTTCTTCTCACTGTTTCTCTTTATTACCTCCTGATATCTATAAACGTAAACATAAAAAGTTACACTTCAAAGAGGAAGAAGTTTGGCAAAAATAATTATACCTAACAGTCTCAGTAGAATAAACCATATTGTTCAAAATTTACAAGCAACCATCATCCGAATGGTAAGATGCTATTTTTTTTTTTTGGGGGGATATTTATTCACTTACAGTATTTACTCATGTTTTATGCTGCTTATTCTGTGTGCAGTGTTATAGGGCATGAGGTGGTGTACACCCTAGACAGGGTGCCATTCCAACTTTGGACTATGGAAGGAAACCGGAGTGCCTGGAGGAAACCCACCAAGCACGGGGAAAAACATTACAGTCCACGCACACAGATCCAAGGTGGCGTTCAACCCCTCGACCCTAGTGCCACCTTCTTACTTGAATAGCCTTAGGATTATGTGCCTTGGCAAGGCTCATGCTTTGCCAAACAGTTTTGCATTCAAGCCTCTATCATTGCACAATTAATAATTTCAATGCAGACTTTAAGCTCAAACTATAATGATTTAAGATTTTACATGATATATTTACATGACATGACATACAGTATCACATGACACATGACATTTTAAGACATTTAAAAATAGCTCATAACCTCAAGAGTTACAGTTTACACAATTTAAATTTTGTTAAAAAAAAAAGTGATAGCAGAGAAATCATTTCAGTTCCCTTTTGAGTCTGGTTCCCCTCAAGGTTGCTTCCTCATGATGTCTCAGAGAGATTTTCTTTGCACTTTATTGCTCCTATACAAAAACCATTGAATTGACTTGAGTTAGCAAGCAGCTATCATTGCCAAATCATTGCTGATATGCTTGATGCTAGCTAGTAACCTCATCAACCTTTGTTTGTCAATGGAATCCATCTTTGTTGTAATACATAACAAACATTATCATTTGCAGAGACGACTCCTAATAATCTAAGCTGAACTAGCACAATGTTAAAAAAAGTGTCAAAAGATGTTTACTTTTTTGGGAGGAGTTTCCGGTGTCAGTATTTTTTTTATATTTTTTATTCAGGGGTAAAGTAAAGTTCTCAGACATGACATGTAATATCAGCCTGGTTAGCAGGTTTGACATCAAGCTATTGTAAAGCAGCAGTAGAAAGCATTCGATTTTGAACCAGCTAAGAGCTTTTGGTGTTCACAGTGAAGTGGTTTGATCTAACTCATCTAAACACACTTCAGTCCAGCTGATGAAATAGTACAATGGTGGCAGGGATTCAACCTAGGATGAGTAAGGAAGTCTAGGAACTAACCTGGAACAGGACCATGGAAAGACTGGAACACACGCTTATAATTTTATTTTCGTCCACCTTTATCATGTTTTCTCTTTATCCAGGCCAGTTTTTATACCTCAGAGGTTATTCCTGCCATATTTTCTATTTTTTTTTTTTTTTTTTTTTTTTTGAAACCCAGACCCTATGCGCAAACCCAACGTTCATACAAAACCGGTTGGATTGAAACCAAACCTCCGGTGCTCAACTTAGCTGGAAGATGAACAAAGAAATATGGATAAAAAACATTCGTGTCTGTTTAGCGTAAAGACACTCTGAAGCGACTACACAAGCAAAGAAAAGAAAAATATGCCTTAAGTGACGCCATGAGTAACACTTCTGCTATCCGGTGCTATCTTAAGTACACTAAGAGATCTACCAAGACCATATCTGGTTATGAGTGTCTACAACTGGTTAGTGTAAGTGTAGCATTTTGTTTTTAAAGACATTTCGGCATTCGCTTTCTTTTTCGGTCAAAGGTTTCGGTCCCACGGATCCGTCATGGGGTCGGCGATGGATGTCGTCCATCTCGTAAGCCAAGTCTGGTAAGAATAAGCAGGAAATGTGTACAACTATTTCATTTAATAGAAGATAATCTGCTGGCCGGTTACTAGAGGAGTACTGTCAAGTAGCAGTGATTGGGTGCAAGGTAAATATATATAAATAAAAAAAACATGTCTAGTATTAATAACATGCCATTTAACATTTTTTATACTTGACACTGTGTAGCATTCTCCAAATAAATGCTATCATTCTTTTGAACATATAAAGTACTTTCCTCAAACAAACAAACAACAACAAAAAACAACAATATTTAAAGCATATTTATTATCCTAACTTTAACCATATAACTATTTCCAAATTCCTTCTTGGAGCATAGTGTGACACCAGTACATCATCAAACCCCTATCCTGAAGAACCATTTCCTGTCCCATGCATGTGGGTGAAATATTTCCCAGGTGTGTGATGATGTCTCTTCCTGTCTCTCTGCCGGAGACACACACAAACACTCACATTGGAAAACCCCGGTGGTTAAACTCACACCTGATTTTTAATGACAGACTGAAGGTTCCTCCTCATGAGGTTTGAGACGCCTCCTGAGTTGTGTGTTTGTGTGTGTGCACAAAAAAAATCACCAGAAATTTAGATTTCAGCAGGACATGACCCGTGCTGTACAGTGCTTGTAGTATTCCATTTTAGACTATATGCCTTGAAATGATTAAAATCCTCGTAAAATGGGGAAAACATAAGCCTAAAATGTAGTTTCTACACAATCGGATTTAACTCAGAATGTAAAAAAAAAAAAAACGGTCTGGCAATGCAGAGAAGAAAGAAGAGGCGCAGAATTTTATATATTTTTTTTATTGAAATGTTTTCCATTTTTAAACATTAAAAAAAAAACTTTTGTGTCATTTTTTTTTTCTAAATTCTTAAGTGTTTTTATTTTATGTACCACTTACATGTCTAATATATATTTGTGAAAAAATTAGTGGAAAATATTAATGTATGTTCATAACCAAATAAAAATTTCAGAATCTATTTATTATTTGTTGCTGGCATCTCTGCTCAAAAAATAAACTACTGTGACATTTGACATATTATAAATAAATACTGGTCCAGTAATTCCCAAAGATTATTTCAATTTAGAAAATAAACTTTTGCATGTGATACCCTATTTTAATTGTTATAACACTTTGCCTTGAAAGATGATCATAAAAATATTTTACCTGTCTCTTTCACCAAGGAAGGTTTAATTAACAACTCTAATTAACAACAACTTTACGGCTAATCTCTCAAACAATTGCCATAAAAAAGCAAAAAATAAGCAGTTGTCATAACACAAAGTGTATGTAAATGTAGTAACAAAATAAACTCATTTTATTACAGTATATTTATATTTATTTAATTGCAAATTGTATCTCATTTATGCCTGTAGGGAAGAAAAGCCAGAAAAGATCCCACAGAAAAGCACAACTTGCCAAGTCAATCCTGGCCATAATAGAAATTCACCAGAACACGTGGTACATAACAGCCCACTGCATGTGTGAGCTGGTAGATTGCCAACATGGTCCCCAAACTCCTGAGCTCCCAATCCAATTAAGCACCCATGGGCAGAAATAAACATTTCCGATCCTTGAAAGCCTCTTGATGCCAGACATCGCAGCTCATCTCCAGAGGTCTTGTGGCAGCGCAAGGACAAGGACAAAGGGGCTGATCAGTATATTTTCAGTATCCTTTTTATCTTGAATATTCTTTTTATCTTTTAAATGAATGAATCTTTTGAATGTGAATAGCTGATTATAACCTATAGTAAAAGTTATTTAGCTCTTTTGACTTACAGTGTTGCAAATATATGATTATAGAGAAATGTCTGAAAATAGTATTGACTAAAAAAATGAAGAAAGAAATATTGCTTGCAAGTAGCTTCTTTAAATTTTTCTACAGTTTCTGTTATAATATACGCTGATGAAATGACTTGAAACTTAATTTCAAATGAAACAAATTAGCAAAATGTATGATGGGTTTGAAAGAATGAGTGATGTACAGGGTTTGAAACAATGCTGTGCCCTAAATGCTCAATTTAAAAAAGTTTCACCCTTGGGAGCGGGTAATAATTAGTATTTTCATCAGAAGACTAGAAGGACGACCGCAGGGTTTGGAGTGGCATTTGGGAAACTCCCAAAAACATCAAACACATGAAAGGTTGAGTTTAGCTTGGATGATTATTGTAGTCATGAACATGTCCCAGAACCCCTTTTGTCTCTTTGTGATCATTTGCTCGATCAACACGTAAATATTTGTCAATGTGGTATGTGATGGTGCCATTTAAAAAGTAAGATGAGCATCTATTCTTTGGCCTGTCAGCGTTGCCGTGTGCTCCCGAGTGTGTTTGCTCAGTTTTAGAGGACACACATACAATAGGTGCAGAGAGTGCTGCGTGTCATCGCGCCGTTTATTAAAGCCGGAGTGCGTGCCCGGTGGTGTGGTGTTGACGTCCGTATACTGAGTGGCTGCTGAAAGACCAGACGGACAAACATCACCATGATGACTTTTCTGTTTATTTAATTTTTTTTTTTTTTTGCCCAGGCAGAACAATGTGTTTGGCAGTGTGAGTGTGACGTTAGTCTGGGTTCATCAGTGTCTTGATTGTGAATTAAATTAGGTCAACACCTGCAAAATTTTGGGTTATTACAGGTTAAAGTTGTTAATTAAGTGTATTAAATTACTATGAGCTTGATAATTGGTTATAAAATGTGTAATTTCTAAAAAATAAAAAAAAAGGTTGATTATTGGGTTGATTATTGTTCATAATGTTGTGCCGTTATGTTATAAATGTGTAATGGCGTTCTGTGATTAGAGTGTAAAACCTCGCTAGTGAGGGGTTATATTATTTTTGGATCCAAAATACAATGTGTGTAAAAATAATCACGAGTCCAATAAAACACTTTCATAGTAACATTAACAACTTCAACAAAAATATATACACAGATATTTTTATCACTAATACAAATAAAAAACGCAAATCACTTCAGTCACAATAAATATTAACAATGCTAAATGATAATGTACCATAATTACAGTACCATTCCATAATGCTCCTTAGCTTACCAACCCTTACCACGCCATAGCATGCTTTACCATACTTTACCATAACTTATCATACCATGCTTCACCATACCATACCATACTTCACTATACGTTAACTTACCTTACACTCACTTTACCTTAACGTATCATGCAGTTGAATTAAATCTGTAGGCATTTTGAGATCTGAACTTTGTGGTTTCTTAATAACATGACAAACAGCATTTTTACATTTTTGCAGATTATTAATTTTAACAAATGCTAGCATTTCTGTTAAAGGAATAAAACAATTAAATACACACTCATTGATTAATTTATACAATGCACACAAAAAACTTTTATTTCTTACTTAAAACAGCACAAAAATTTAATGAACAGCTTACCATAGGCCAATACCATAACACAAATCTTAATTTAGTTTTAAACACCAATTTACCGCAATGTAACAGATAGATTGGTACAGAATGTATTTCATAATTATACAACAGTGAGTTTTGCTGAAGCAATCTGTTTGGGTAAGGGGCTTTCCATGAGTGATGATAATGCACAGTAACACCACTGTGATGTTTAACTAGATGTATCCCTCCACATTCACGATGTTTTAATAACCATCAATCAAACTAACTATCGATGACAGCATGGATGAAAGTAGGTTGGTACAGTCTCCCATACTGAGGAGAGAGCAACTGCCTGCCAAAGCTCACAATCAAAGCCAGTCACGGAAGCACTTTCAGCAAGAAAACACAAGTTACTGTATATAGTTATGTTGATGACAACAGTTTCTGCTTAATAAGTAAAGTTGTTCTGAATTCAGCCTGTGTTGTTTTTAAAGCAAGCTACAAGGCCAACTAGCTACTAACACAAAGCTTAATCCTAAATCCCTTAGTAACTCCTAATCAAGGACACTACTTGGTATGTGGAACACGTTTTTGTACACGCTAGCGGACACACGCTTTTCCCAATTAATGCTATTTGGGATTAAATGCAAGAACCGGAAATTAATAGTACTGATATGTTAAAGCATCTGAATATGTGGAATATAAAGAAAAACTTATGAGATTTACAGGACTTTTGGCTGCATAGTACCTACTTTCACCGCTGTTAATTACACCAGCTGTCGGCCACAGTTCTGCCAGTTGTCAAAGGTTATGTGTTGGTGGAGCAAAATAACAGGTTCAATTAAGAAACAATTCATAATCTGTTGATAATAAATGGTGTTTGTGGAACTGTTATATCAAAGCAATATCCTTTTTTTTTTGTTAACTAATAACTAATGTTAATAACTAAGTAATAAGTAATGTAAATGCTAACTTACAGTAATTATATATGTGTTTAATTAAAACTTTATTGTGTTAATAAAGTATATATTATCACTAAAATATATATTATCAAAGCATGAAATTGTTAGTATTTAAATAAGTTAGTAGAGTTAGCGCTGATACTTGATGTTAGTCAGTGCGCAATTTAAGGATTTTTATATTAAGAAAATCTATGGTGTTGTTTGGCATAGTGAGTTAACACAAGAACTAAAGAACTAGCCATTATTTACACAAGAGCTGTGTTAGTTTAGTACATGGTGTGTATACGCTCTCATGTTGTTGTTTGTCAGTGTGTAGAGATACTGTATTATGTACAATTACAAATTCATAAGTGACTGTTCTCACACACACACACACACACACACACACACACACACACACACACACACACACACTCGGCTTTTAGTGATAGTCACCGTGGTGTGACGTGCTGTGTGTGGTCAGTGTGGCATGTTTATTGTGTTCATTCATTTAATCTCACTGTTGACTGCTGTGTTAACGTGTGTGAGCGGAGCGTGCTTAACGTGGCCTTGAATGCAGACCCACCCACCCACCCACCCACACACCCACACACACACACACACACATACACACATACACACACATACACACACACA
>JAAGKR010013490.1:0-13882 GCA_011419295.1 Clarias macrocephalus
ACGGCGTTCACTCTACTCGAAGGAGAGTCAGCAGTAAGAGAAGTCACTGTTGAGGTATCCAAATTGACCCTACAAGCCAATTTAAACAATTGCCTCTGCCCATTAGCATAGACAAGAGATAGCAAAAAGCATTCATACCTGATATGAAAGTGAAAGTCAGGCGCACAAAACAGCGCGCATGCACTATACAAAGGAGGGTTGGTAGGAGAAGACCTCACTATTAGCGAGTCCAGAGGAAACTTAAAAACCATTTAAATGAGTTCGACTGTCCATAAGCATAGCTAAGCGATTGCAAGAAGCATTCTTACCTGTGGCAAAACCGGAAGTCAGGTACACAACAAAAAAGGGGCACGCGCTCTACATGAGAAAAAAAAACACTCTTCCACCACCTTTATAGCAGCCCACAGGCAAGCTGATTGGCTAGTGCTGGAATGATCTGACACTAACCAGGTGACCCGGACGTCCTTCAACCGAGGTTATGGCAGTATATATAAAACAGTGCAATCTGTTGTGTATAAGGCATCCCTCTAACAAAGATAACCCACCATGATGAAGCCACAGCTCATCCTGCTACAATCTACCCCCCACTTTTGAATCGTCGACCCGACGATGCTCATTTCCACTCAGGTACGTCCCAGGGCCTGAATACAGCAGAAGCTGCATGGCACACAGAACCACGGTCCCCCTGTGCAACTACCCCCACAAATCTCGGCAAGTGTTGGACATTGGTGTGCTGCCCAGCTGTGGTTTGTGCTGTTCTACGCACCATTACCGTACCACTGTCTCGGTCACCCAATGCAGAAGCCACCGGGACTACAGGTGGTGTCACCACTGGTGAGGGTGCTACAGGATGGAGCACACCAAGAGGCCGACTCAACTCTAAAGCTAATGGCTGAATGGTGTCTGGAACACCTGTAACCGGCAAAGGACAAGAGTTTAGATGAGGTTCATGAGCCAGAATAAAAAAAATCATCCTCACAATAAGACTCATTCTCCAGAGATGGGTCGTGAGGCAAGGAAAGATAATTACGTACAGTGTCATCAGGAGAAGCAGAACGACGAACATTCTGATGTACCACCAACTTTAACAAAGAACGGTGTACTTGCCTAGTCTTGCCGACCTCCCCAACTGGTACAATTGTATAGACTGACCCCCCTTCTCTAGGTACCCTCAAAACTTGGTGAACCATGGAGCTCCACGGGTCTTGGATTTTGTGACGCCCCCGTGCACTAAAATCACGCACGTACACCAACTGACCCTCGCTCAATGCCTCTCCTTGCACCTGCTGGTCATGATGCTCCTTTCTGCGAATTGCAGAAAGCCTCAACCGTTTCTTGGGCCCCCTCAAATGCCGTTTGCAAGCCAGTCTGGTGCTCCAGAATCCATTCATGAACAGGACCTGCAACTGGCTCCTGAATTCTCCCCAACAGAAAATCCAATGGCAGCTGAGCCTCTTGACCAAACATTATATAGAATGGAGACTCACCAGTAGAGTGATTGGGTGTGGTATTTTAACAGAACAAAACTTGAGGCAAACAAAAGGCCCAGTCTCTCTTTGTAGATACTGGTAAGGCACGCAACAAATTGTGAAGGGTTCGATTAAAACGCTCACGTTGTCCGTTACCAGCTGGATGATGTGGCGTGGTGCGAGAAGCTTACGGAACCATTCCACTACTAGCACTTGAGCAACTGTAGTGGTGTTATGTGGTGCGGTATGGAGAGCCGCACCACGCGATGTTTTTAATTATAAGAGCCCTTATGCTGGGCGTTAGAGTGGGTCAATGAAATAGGAGTTAGTGAGAGTGCTTGTGATACACACGGGAAGACCTTCCCGTTTGGGAGATAGCGTGGGATTATTAATTAAGGAACTTAAAAGGAAGCCAATGAAAACTGTAAACACAAAATAAACAGAGCTCCGCCGTCTCTGCGAGAAGACGCCTCTGCCTCTGTCTCAGTATTTCTGACCATAAACTTCTTGACTTCAGCCTCAATCTGCCTTTTCATTCCAAATGCCCTAAGACTGTTATTTCATACTCTTCAAATGTCATTGATATTTCTTCTCCATCTATGATACTATCTAATTACCACTCTACAATTTCTGATATCCTACAGCAGTATGTTCCTATCAAGACCAGAAACATTCCCACCACTGACTCTTCCCCCTGGTTTACCCCTGAGCTCCGTATTCTTAAGGCCACTAGCAGACGGCTTGAATGTCTTTACAGGAAAACTGGTCTTACTGTTCATAACTTGGCTTTTCTTGATCATCTCAAATGTTATAAATCTGCTCTCTTCTCAGCTCGCTCTAACTTTGTCTCTGCCACAATTAATAAATCGAGCAACAGGCCTAAAGCATTATTTAATTCGATAAATAAACTTACCAACCGCACACCTCAGGATACTATAGTATCTAATAAGTTTTGCTGCTCTTTTCTGGATTATTTGCTTGAGAAGACTAATGCAGTTTCTCTACTAATACAGAGCTCAGCCATCCAACAAATCTATTATCTCAGTCTCTATCTTGTTTTTCTCTGATGACCCCAGACTCCGTTTCTAAGCTAATCCTGAAATCCAACTCTTCCTCCTGTCACCTTGATCCTGCTCCTACTTCTCTCCTGAAACTTTGTCACTTTGCTATTTCTGCACCTATTTCTCATTTTATCAACGCATCTCTTACTTCTGCTTCATTTCCGTTGCCACTAAAAACTGCTGCAGTTACACCTGTGCTTAAGAAACCTGTTCTTGGCCCCCTATTATTTACAATTTACATAATCCCACTCGATCTGATCCTTCAACGTCATTGTCTTAATTATCACTTTTATGCATAAAGTTGAATGAACGACATTCAACTTTATTCCATCTGTACACCTGCCAAATTGACAAAATCTCTGCATGCGTAAAGGACATTAGAGCTTGGCTTAGCTTAAACTTTTTGAAACTTAAAACTGAGATCATTTTAATTGGCACCCCAGCACTCACCAGCAATATTTCCACTAATTTCACCTGCGAGATTGCTGGCTCTCACATCAAAACATCAACTTCTGTCAAAAATTTAGGAGTAATCTTCGACTCTACACTCTCCTTTCAGTCTCACATTAAATCTGTCACTAAATCTGCATTCTTCCATCTACGTCGCATTGCCCAACTGCGTCCCTTCATCAGTACCAAAGATGCTGAAACTGTCATCCATGCATTTGTCTCATCACTCATTAATTTCTGTAATGCCCTTTTAATTGGTTTACCTGCCAGGTCCATCTCTAGGTTACAATATATTCAAAATTCTGTGGCTAGAATATTCACTCATACTAAACGCTCTGCTCATATAACCCCAATATTGTTTGATCTCCACTGGCTTCCAGTTAACTACCGTATTAAATTAAAAATTCTTCTCCTTGTTTTTAAATCTTTAAATGGCTTGGCTCCCTCTTATCTCCTCAATTTGCTCGTGCCCTACATCCCATCTCGCTCACTACGTTCTTCCGACTCTGGCCTTCTTGTTGTCCCTTGGTACCGCCTATGGTGGGCAGGTCATTTAGTATTATTGCACCTAAGCTCTGAAATTCTCAACCACACTCTCTCCGTTCTGTTAATAACATCTCAGCATTTAAGTCTCTACTCAAAACGTACTTGTTTTCTGAATGTTACAGCTCGATTCGTATGTCACTGTCATGCGCACTCCTAACGCGGCCGGCACGAGGACCCGGAAGTAAGACGGTCGCGATTCAGGAAGCATAAAAGGAGACAAGATGGCGCTTTACATCGCTCAGTCATTGAGTTGCCCATGCTATCGCCGACGCTCTGTTCGCCTAATCGTGAGTACTCACTTTCTTGGGTTTCGCTTTCGATTGAGTGTGTGTTATTAGAACGCGGGTTTATTTGTGTAAGCTCTTGCTTTCGTTCCGAGAGAGTTCTAAGAATAAACAGCGTGGTTATCCTGCCTACTCGCGCTACTTCCGCGTTTGGGTTTACCATCTACGCTACAGGGCTAACTGCTAGTCTTCTGGTCCGTCTCCGTGTGTCTGTGACAGAATGACTGAGCCAACAGCAGTAAACCCAGCGGATTACGCTCACCTCTGAGATGTGGTTGACCAGCATGCTAAGTTGATCGATCAGCTCAGTAGTGAAGTCGCGGTCCTCCGCCAAGGCCTCCAAGACGTCGCGGCCTTGCGCCGCGAGGTTGCGGAGCTACGGCAGGTCGCTCCGCCGGCTGCGGCCACGCCCATCGCAGCGGCTGTTGCTCCGCCACCCCCTCACCCTTCTTCTGATGTCTTCAATGCTTTACCGGAGAAATGGGATGGCACAGATGGGAAGTGCAGTGTTTTTTTAACCGCATTGGATCTAGTGTTTGAGTTTAATTCCACCAAATACTCCACAGACCGACTGCGCGTTGCTCTTCTCGTTTCGTTGCTATCCGGGCAGGCAGCTGAGTGGGCCACGGCGGTCCTACGTTCTGATTCAGATATAGCCTACTCTTATACAGAGTTCACACGCCAGTTAAAACTCACCTTTGAACATCCTGCTGCTGAGGTGGAGACCGACTCAAAACTATATCATCTGCGGCAGGGTGGCTCGTCCGTGAGCCGCTACACGGCGGATTTCCGAACCCTCGCCGTCCAAACCGACTGGGGAGACTCTGCCCTCCGGACGGCCTACTACGAGGGACTGGCTGCACGCATTAAGGATGAGCTCGCCGGTCGTGAACTTCCAGCCACCTTGGAGGGCCTAATCCAACTCGCCCTCCGGATCGACTAGCGTCTGCTCGCCCGCCCTAAGCCAGCTGCTCGCACCCTGTCGCCCATCACGCCACCACTGCCTCATTTCATGCCCCGAAGCTCCTACTTCTCTCGCACGCCTGTTCCGGAAGCTTGTTCCTCACTCTCCGCTGCACCTACCGGATCCGTCGGTTCTCCACCTCCCGCCGTGGTTGACACCGGAGCCGGGGAACCCATGCAATTAGGGCGCGCCTCCTTAACCGCTGCAGAACGGGAACGACGTTTTAGAGAGGGTGTCTGCGCGTATTGCGGGTCAGCAGCGCATCACCGGGCCATCTGTCCTCTGCGCCCGGGAAACGCGCAGCCCCGGTGAGAAGTGAGAGTGACTCACCGGGTTCCATCTCCCTCTCCACCACCCTGATCAATGATTCCCGTCTCACGGTAAGAGTACACCTCCAGTTTGGCCACAAACGAGTTGGAAGTACCGCCTTCGTTGACTCCGGTGCTGGGTAATGTCCCAATAGATGTCAGGGTTTTGGGAGTGTTTTTTTTTAAACCACTCAATGTACAGATAAAAAACCAATAGGAAAGAGCAGAGTTGTGCAAAGGTGTAAAATGCAAATGCAGGCTCAAGGTGTGAAGGTCTCCTGACAAAATCCTTGAGTGGATTATTTGCCATGGCAACAAATGGCTGTACCATGGAAGGATTCCTCAGCGAGATATATCCAAATTGGTATCAATCCGGACGTATCCTAGCTTGGTGGAATTTGATGTATACGGTCAGTGGTACTTGTAGATACTTCCGAAAAACAATGCTGTATACGGGAGTTTCCCAGTGCAGGTACACCTCTTTTCATGCAGTGATTAGGCCTATTCTAAATCCCATACTGAAAACCCAAAAATGGAATGACTGCGACCTCGCACACCGCTAGGGAGACCCCCCTGTTCCCACATAATTGCTTTGCCTCTAACCTCGAGTAGAGTAGCACCAGGCTGTCTGCGCACCATCTGCATTAACTCACGACGCAAAGCACTATCCAAAACATTGATCCCTCAACAGGACATCTGCATTAGACATAGTTATCGGGGCACACTGCTTTACCCTCGCCATAAGGCTGTAAGGTTTCTCCTTCTAGCTGTCTTCTAGAAAAGAAGGCTTCCTGCAAAGTTACACAAAACTGAGAACATCTATACAGCTCTTGCAGTATAGAAATAAACTTCTCGGGGTCCTCTCTATCAACAACAGAACGATACTTTATCTCGTCATGATCTTCCCCCTCTAGGTGATCACATAGGAAAAATGCTTGATCTCCGACAGACAAATGGCAAATCCTCATACAAGCTTGTACCTCCTCAAGCCATTCATCTAACCCAACACCACATTTTCCCTTAAACATAGGGCACTGTCTATCCCGAGGTACGAAAACTAATCGCTCGGTTACAGGGACACTAGGGAGTAAAGAAACATTTCCCGTTTGAGGAAGGGATTGCAAAGTAGAAGGCACAACATTGGACTCTGGAGTGGCAGAAACTCATTTCTGGCAGAGCTGTTCATTGTCAGCCCTCAACTGGGCAACCAAACTCCTCAGCTCCTGCAATTCGTTCTCCATGGCTGGAATCCAATCAAAATTTAAGCCTCTGACAACACAGAGGTCCCCTGCTGAACACTGCTGCTTTGCCTCACAATAGAATAGTTAAAAAAAAGAAGAATTTAATAATTGCACAACAAGAGAAATCAAAAGTTTATATGAATGAACCACGCCTTTGCTCAAAAACAGTGATCCTGCCGATTACACCAGATTGTGGCGAGGTGAAGGGGGGCAGCTGCCTCGAACTCCGCCGATCCCCTGATTTTAACAACTGTAGCCAATTATGCCACCTTGGGAATTGCACCCAAGGAAATAAATAACCCTAGTTATTAAATTAACTAAGGCACCCAGGTTTGTTCACTGAACATGCAAGAGGGATTTCGTACATAAACGTTTATTCTCTCACAAACAATCATACACAATGTAACAATTCAAAAAGTTACATATAGCAATTCTAAAAGCAGTTGCAACATCAAGGATGTGCTGCACATACTAAAATACAAAATCATCAAATTGGAGCTGGAGCTTACCAGTGGACAAGCAGACTAAAAGAGAGAAGGGGATAAATATCCCAGCAAGAGTCACCCCAAACACACGTGAATCACCAGTAGAGCAAGGTTGTTCAAAAGGGAACCCAAAGTCTAAATGGAAACTATAACAGGCAACAATAAGTACCCGAAGCCATAGTCACAGATAAATTAGTGTATAGCGTTCTTACCTGAAACGAAACCGGAAATTGGGCGTGCAGCAAAAAGGCATGCGCTCTACATGATGGAGATGAATTTTGAACTGGAAACTGAGTAAAGTCTTGGTTTACGAGTACCGAGTATCAAGTATCACGCATGCGCATCTTATTTTAACAACAAGTGTCATTTGATCACAACTGAGCCAATGATTTTTCTCTCTCTTGCGCTGCGGAATTGTGGACCCTGCTGGGTCTTAGTGCTCATCTCTTACTGTTATAATCAACGTCTCCCTCTCTGTTTCAGCGTTGCTCCTATGTGTGCATGCGCGTAATTTGACACCGACACACACACACACACACACACACACACACACACACACACACACACACACACACACACACACACACACTTTCTCGCCTTTACACCCCCCTCCCCGGCTTCACACATGCACACAGAAAACTCAGCTCTGTCGTGATTTTTTTCAAAGGTAAGGTGCTGGTTCATTTGTTTTTTTTTACTTTACAGCAGTGATTCCATTAGCCTGCGCTCACGCGAGTGTCATTAGAGAGATTTCTTTTTTTTTCTCCCTTAAAACAGTGTTTCCGTTGTGTGTGTGTTTTGTTGTGAAACTTAAAAAGCAAGGTGGGGGAAGGAGGAGTTTTACTGTGTAAGACGAAGCGAGGGAAGGGGCTAATTACACACACACACACACACACACACACACACACACACACACACACACACACACACACACACACACTCAGCCAGGTTGCCATTGTTGGTCCCTTGAGTGAGGCCCTTAACCCTAACTGCTCCAGGGGCGCTGTATCATGGCTGACCCTGCACTCTGACCCCAGTTATACTAGGATATGCAAAGAAGGAATTTCACTGTGCTGTAATGTATATGTGACAAAATAAAGGCTTTACTTTACACACACACGGCATCTGCGCGCACAAACTGAAAAATTTATCTGTCGGGATTTATTTTAACTTTTTTTTAAAGGTAAAATGCAGGTTAATTTGTTTTATTTTTACTTTATATATTGTATTCATTATTTTATGTATTTATTGTTTTGGGCTGTTGAACGAATAATTTGAGTTTTCATTATTTCTTATAATAAGTGTTTTGGAATACGAGCCCACTTCCAGAACGAATTATCCTCGTAATCCAAGGTTCCACTGTATATGCAAAGTAATTGGACAGCTAATGTAGAAGCGGTTTAATAGCCAGTTGTGGCTGTGTCTTAGTTATGTCATGACAGATTAAGAAAATAAAGATTTTGTGTGTTGAATTTACATGTAGTTGCTGTTCATACGAACTTTCAATATGCAGTCTAAAGAGGTGCTAATTCACATCAAGGAGCCATCATGAGGCTGAACAAACGAAACAGATCCATCAAAGAGAGAGAGAAAAACGATCTTGGGGCAAAAGGCAGGATAGAGTGCCAACACAGATAAAATAAACATGTAGTTAGCATAGGTGACGCACTCTAAACACTAATGTTGTGGATAAGGTAGGTGGGTAGCTGCCTGTTGTGCAGTGTGTAAACTGGGCACAAGAATGGAGATATAAAAGGTATTAAGAAGAAGAACTACGGCAGTAGAGAAATTCACATACTTGGTAATTAACTTATAAAAGAAAAGAAAAATTGCTCTCTTTTTTTGCTATTGTTTCTTGCATGAGGCCCAAAGATTCACGAAGACCCTGGACTATACAACCTTATTATACGGACATGTATAATTGTGATAGTTGCAAAATCAAGATGATACTTGACAAAAAATTACCTTAAATCTTTTTCAGAGAGCAAGAAAGACTCCACTCAGTAAACGTCAAATAATAAAGAAATAAAGTTGAGCCCTCTGTAAAGATATTCTCCTGTTTAATGTATTCACAGTAGAATATTTATAGAACAGTGTTAGAATGCTGGATTCATATTTGCAGATTAATACTTAAATAAAACATGAATATAATAAGAACTATAATAATACAATACAGAGTCTTCAAGCAAGAGTATAATCCAATAACATACACACACTGTACACATACTGTACACATACTGTACACACTGCAGCATCAATCAGCACACAGTTAAAACTCTGAACAGTAATTCTGTGTAAGAGTGAGATGATGTTTCATACCGGACAGCGTGAGCAGAATCAGAGCCGAGTGCAGCATCTTCATCTCTTCAGTACGAACTTCACACACTCAGTGTTGGGTCTGTTTGTACACTGAGCTCACTAGGATGTGTGAAATTAAAATACTTCCTGGGTTAATACAATATACTCAATATAGCTACAAACTTAGATGCCACAAGTGTGAAATGTGACGGGAACAGAAGCCTCATGCACTGTTTTGTGCACACAGAGACTTGCACACAGACACAGACACACACACACACACACACACGTGATAATCTTTAAACGAGTTTAAAATTGAACACTTTGAGTGCACACCTAAAGAAAACGTACCAATGTGTCTGAACAGAAATAGTTGTTATAGAGGCATACAGGACCAGCTGTACAAAATACAACACTTTACTGTGTATTTTCTGAATGTAGGAGCATTACCTCCCTGCTTATTTATCTATTTATTTATTCATTTGTTTATTTTAAATATTACTTTTTCTAATTTATAAATGTCAAAAACTTTTATGTATGTATGTGTGCTGGGGGGAAAACATCTCATGAGACCTTTGTTCATCTTCCTGTTATAAATGTTTAACACTCTCGTGGTGCTGCAGCTGTACTGGGTACTTTAGCACTTATGTTTTTTAAAGAAATGTTTTTAGTCCTCACATCTCATAACCAAGTGAGCTCAGTATACAGTATACATAGCATAGTACATAGTGTGTAAAGATCTTACTGAAGATAGCACACCACTGAAGGGCCAAAAGCAGTGCATACATTGGCATCCATGGTTGACCCAATGTCATTTTGTCCGGTGACCCAACGTTGGCCCATTGGTGGGGCCAAAGATAGATTGGCCCAAAGTTGGCACAACGTTGGTTCAGAAGATAATCACAAGATTGGAAATTAGAAATTAAATTATACTCTTTTCATTATCGCCAATAATTATAAAAGACATCTATATCTCCCGAAATTTATTTGCAAATGTGAGAAAATTATTACAAACTAAGAAAATATATGTAACCATTATGATGATAAACTACAAAATAAACACCTAGTACAAACACTTTTTCACTCAGCAAGGTGGATAAAAATAAATGCATACAAACAAAGTACCCATTGCCTCAGATTATCTTTTATATCAGGTGGCTCTGCATCTCTCTCACCATCTTTCACCTCTGTATTTTCACCATCAGCTTGGTCACTGTAGCTCAGCAGTACTTTATCATCATCATCATCATCATCATCGTCATCATCATTATCATCAACATTACAGCATTTTTGGAGAATTGTGACTCTAGTCTGTGTAAATACATCAATAATTTGAGCATTTTACATTAAAATGTACCTCAAGATATGCTCTTTGAAATATTCTTTTTCAGCCAGCAAAATGAGGTGAAAAATATAAAAAATAAAAACATTTTCCACATTTGGCTCAACTCAGTTCAACAACAGTTCCAGTATTACAGCACACACATTTTTCGCCAGATGAAACAAAGTAAACACCGCAATTCAAACAGTAAATAACCCAGCAAAATTGTCAAATGATATGTTTTACATGCCGACTACCTTAGTACATATATTTGACAACCGCATAAACATACAAAAATGCAGCCCTAAAGCAAAACAATATGTACTGTATATTAGCGTTTAACATTTCTGGTACTTACTGTACTATGGAAACAATCCCTATGGTTCTAATCCCTTCTGTGGCTCTTTATGCTACTGTATTCACTGGCACCAGGTCAATTAGCCTAGCATAATCGTTCATAGCTAAAAATCTTTCTCACCACATTACAGCAAAACTACTAATCGCATGCTTTTCATTTTACCACCACAGATTCTCAACACACTTATGTCTTACTCAAAGGTATTTACATCTCATTTGGATGAATGTTAAACCACCTGTAGTAGGCACAAAACTTTAGCTTGTGTTTAGCTTGGCTGCAGAATTTAATCTGCAGCACCTGGCCTCTGTGGTGTTTTGAGTTCCTTCCAGTGATAAGAGCCATCTAGTGACCTGTTTTATAGTTGAGCACAAAGCACAATGAATTTAACATTTCCAACGTTTAACCAATGTTGGGCCAACGTTGGTCCATGAGATGTATAGTTCTTTCAGTGTTATTTATGTTCTAGATTGGTAACCAACCCTGACACTGATACCAACCACTGATGCCAACATTGGCCCAATGTATGCAATGGCAAAAAAAAAAAAAAAAAAAAATATATATATATATATATATATATATATATATATATATATATATATATATATATATATATATATATATAGTGTTAGCTGGGAAAAGATGAAGATGCTGCACTTGGCTTTGGTTCTGATCATGGTGTCCGGTATGAAACATCATCTCACTCTTTGACAGAATTATTGTTGAGGTTTTTCTGTGTGCTGATCTATTCTCTCTTTTATTTCCAAAATTCTTGAAAGGACTTGTCTCTTTACCTCTCACAGACCAACCTTAATGATCCCAACCAACCCGGTTTCAAGGTGGCACATTTAACAGAGCTTCACACTGCTAGATCTGCTAAACAATCATCTGTCCTTATCCTCCTGGACCGGCCAGCTGCATTTGACCCAGTGAACCACAATATTGTATTGTCTATTCTTACAAGCCCTGGAATTTGTGGAACAGCATAGCAATGGTTTGCTTCTTACCTAGAAGATAGGTTGTATGAGCTGACATGAAGGGGATCCACATCTGCCCCTTGAAGACACTCTACTGGTGCCCCACAGGGTTCAGTACTTGGTCCTCTTCTGTTCTCCCTTCTTCCTTCTGTTCTTCTGTTCTTACTTTTGGTAAGTTCAAATCATCATCATGGCTTTTCATACCATTGTTATGCAGATGACATGCAACTCATTCTCTCCTTTCCTCCCTCAGACACTCAAGTTATGTTTCATCCTGGATGGCATGCATCTCATCCTGGATGGCAGCTCATCAGCTGAATCTTAATCTCAATAAAACCAAACTGCTGTTCATCCCTGGTGACTCATCCCCCGGTCAAGACCTCGTGATCTCCCTGGAAAACAGATATATCAGATCACTCCTTTAGCCATTGCCCACAACTGTGGGTAACTGTAGACAATCATCTGTCATTTTCCCCACACATCGCTAACCTTACTCGCGCTTGTCATTTTCTTCTTTACCACAACAAAAGAATCTGCCCATTTCTTTCTTCACAGGATACTCAGGTGCTTGTTCAGTCCCTAGTTATTTCAAAACTCCACTACTGCAACTCACTTCTGTCAGGTCTGACTCTGTCCAACATTCGTCCTCTGAAGTTGATCTAGAATGCTTGATCTTGTATGCACGTCTAGGTGTTAACCTTCCCAAGCTCTCCCGCACTACCTCACTTCTCCGCTCCCTTCACTGGCTTCCTGTAGCTGCTTGCATCAAATTCAAAACCCTGATGCTACAAAGCTAAAAATGGCCCAGCACCCACTTACCTTTTAGCTATAATCACATCCCGCAACACACCACGTACTGTACCTTTAAATAGGTACCAGTGCTATGAGGAATGGCCAGCAGAGGGTGCTGGCACTTGTACCTATAACACTAACACACACTTGTCCGTACACGTGGCATATTGAATACACACTTCCAGTCTCTTTGTGTTAAGCCACATATTTTGTTTACAGAATTTATCTCAGCAGAATGATGGGGTATAATTTTAAGATCTCAGACTTATTTCATATTAAGGTTTAAGAACAACAGAATGGTTTTTAAGGTAGTAAATCAGTTTTTTTTTTTGATGAGGATGAAGGAAGGGCATTAATAAATTCACATCCATAGTATCCTGATTTACCAGAAGCTTTATTAAAACAGCTCAATAAATGAAAACAGAACGAAAATTGTACACGGGACAAAGGTCTAGATTTGCACCAGTGGGTGGCGATATTGTTCCCTGCACACATATCTCTGTATTTAAAGACATGAACATACACTCTACTGTTTCTACACGCAACCTTTATACATTTACTCTCTACACCATCACACATGATACCTGAGGTTTTATTACTTATTAATATTTTTTTTTAATGAATTTGTATGCATTTGTTATTAATAAGTCAAACCATAGCAGGCAAGTATGATCATTATCATAAATATTTCTGTGTTCATTAATAAATAACCTAAATTAGGAAGAAAATCCTGCAGCATGAGCATATACCTATTACAGTTTATCATTTAAATTACTGTACATGAAAGACAAACCTAAATATTACTTTTGCAATATGTTTAAATATGTTTTACTTAAAAAAAAATATATTAATATACTGTATGTTAAAAAAATCCTGTTAACATGAGAACTAGAACAATCATTTACATTTCCTCATTTGTCAAACACTTTTATCCACAGAGTCTTACAGCTGAGCGAGTAGATGAAGTTTAAAGAACTTGCTGATGAGTCCAACAGTGGCAGCTCGACAGTGCCGGGATTTAATATCATTAAAACCTCCCTGCATTAAATGTTAATGATCAACATCAGAATCAGAAAATCTTGTTTCTAAAGCCGTATTCGGACGGGATTAGTTTTCTGGACTTCAGTAATGTTGCGTGAGGACGTCTGTAGTGATCCTGAACAAAACCCCACAGGATAAGGGCTCTCTGTATGAATCACACAGATGGGCGTGTCTTCATGATGTACACATGGTTGTTGCACTAAAAGTAGCCTAATACACACATCTTATATATTTAATGCAGACGCATCGCTTTGTCCTTTATTATACACTAAGTGCTCGGTGTAAGGGGG
>JAAGKR010013491.1:0-13872 GCA_011419295.1 Clarias macrocephalus
TCTTCTTTGCTGGTTAATTCCATACGACAAATAAACCTCATTTAAAATCAAACATATCTGAAAGTTCCTTTAGGTTATGAATTTCAACCAGTCTGGAATCACATGAAAATTAAACCCACTAAGTTTAATGTCTAACTAGTGCAAACAAATGTCTTTAAGATTTTCATCCCTAAAGGGATAATAATAGTAATCCATAATTCTCTCTTTATCTTCATGATTAAACTGTTCATGAACTGTTTATAGAGGTTACATGTACACAAATATTCATGTAAACATTTCCATTGCTACTTGGGGATTAGATATGTATCAGCTTGCTGGTCTTGAAAGCAAAGAAGTGATGAGTTTTCATTAAAAACAACCGGGACTTCTGGTTATGATATATTTGACAAACTAGACTTACTAGATTTTAACATCCAGATAAGGGATGGAGTCAGTGAATTTAAAAAGAGCCACCAAGAGTAACAGCTCATACCACATGCTGCTCTGAGAGAGAGAGAGAGAGAGAGAGAGAGAGCGAGAGATTAAACACCATGAGCATTCTGTTGCAAATTCTTCTTACTTTGCTTATCTTCCTCGTTGGAGGACTTTACATTCTTGGAGCCTTTCGTCAACAAAGACCTGGAGAACCTCCTCTGGATAAAGGTCCTCTTCCATGGCTGGGACATGTTCTGGAGTTCAGAAGAGACACTGCAAAGTTTCTGGAGAGGATGAGAAAAAAGCACGGGGACATTTACACTGTGCTGCTAGGAGGGTTTTACTTCACCTTCATCATGGACCCACATTCTTTCGGCTTTGTGGTTAAGGAGGCCCGGAGTAAGCTGGACTTTACCGAGTTTGCCAAGTTCCTGGTCAGGCGTGTTTTTGGCTACCATCCCATAGAAGAAGACCACAAGCTCATTCGGGCATCCAGCAACAAGCATCTGATGGGTGAGGGTCTGGTGGTGCTAACGCAATCCATGATGAACAATCTGCAGAACCTCATGCTGCACAGTATGGGGTCTGGAAATGATAATGAAAAGGAAAGGCTGTGGCAGGAGGACGGACTTTTCATTTACTGTTACAACATTGTGTTCCGTGCTGGATATCTGGCACTTTTTGGAAATGAAGTGGCAAATACTTCAGAAAGTGTGGACAAAGCAAAGGAGGTCGACCGAAAGAAATCAAATGAGCTGTTTCATGAGTTCCGTAAATATGATCGACTTTTCCCAAATCTGGCCTACGGAGTTCTGGGACCATCTGAGAAAATGGAAGCTGAAAGGCTGAAAAGGCTTTTCTGGAAAGTCCTCGCTGTGGAAAAGATAAAGACCAAAGAGAACATAAATGACTGGGTGTCTGAATCTCATCATGTGCGTGCTGAGTGTGAAATGCCTGAGTCCATGGTGGACAGACAAATGTTCATGCTCCTGTGGGTGTCGCAGAGTAACACGGGTCCTGCATCATTCTGGCTTCTCCTGTTCCTCATGAAGCACCCAGAGGCCATGGAGGCAGTGAAAAACGAGGTTGATGAGGTTCTCCGTGAAACCGGACAGGAAGTGAAGCCAGGTGGTCCACTGATTAACGTGACCAGAGACATGCTGCTCAAAACCCCAGTTCTGGACAGTGCTGTAGACGAGAGCCTGCGCATGACAGCTGCTCCCATGCTCACACGAGCTGTAGCAGTGGACATGACTCTGAAAATGGATAATGGGCTTGAATACAAGGTCCGCAAAGGTGACCGTGTGGCCCTGTTCCCTTACACCGCTGTCCAGACTGACCCGGAGGTGCACCCCGATCCACACACCTTCAAATACAATCGCTTCCTCATACCTGAAGGTGAAAAAAAGACTAAATTCTACAAAGGTGGAAAAAAGCTGAAATACTACAACATGCCGTGGGGTGCCGGGATCAGCATGTGTCCCGGGAGGTTCTTCGCAGTCAACGAGCTCAAGCAGTTCATCTTCCTCATGCTTACATATTTTGACTTTGAGTTGAAAAACCCAGATGAAGAGATCCCAGATATTGATGTGAGGCGGTGGGGATTCGGGACGGTGCAGCCAACACGTGACATCCCATTCAGATACAGACTCAGATTTTAAAATGTTAATTTTATTAATATTTTAATCTTTGCCTGATTGTAAGTGATGATTATTCAAATTAAAATAAATAAATATAGAATTGTAGAAATTTATGTGGTAATGGAGTGAACATAAATAGAACGGAATGTCCAGAGGTGTGCAAATATGTTGTAAAGTGTCATATTAAACTGACTTGTGTGCATATTTAAAGTGTCTTATGTGCATAATGATTATGATGATGATGATTTTTTGTTAAATATTTGGGGAACATATTTTAGAAACATGTCTTCTAATGTCTTCTAATCTAATAATATTAAGGTAAACTGTCTTATTTCAGAAAGAAAAATAACACTATCATAATATTATTAAGTAAAAGTCATGTTTAAGGTTGTCTCAGCCAGTCTAATTTACCTTTATTTTTTAAGTGTATGACATGTGAGTTTTATTCTTTGTTGTTGTATTCCATGGAAAGCACTTTGAGGCTTTGCTTGACTAAAGATCATGTAATTAGTAACATTTTTACCATGATGCATGAATGGTGACATAAAACCTGGGTGAGAAGATGAAACACACACACACACACACACACACACACAATGCACTCAAAATTTCAGTACTATCTGTATTTCATTTTTTTTCTATTAAAAGTTGCACAGAGTAAATATTATGGATTAAAAAATAATAATAATTAAAAAAAAAGGTGACTTTTTTGTATGCTTGAAAGGCGTGCGTCGTATCGCGAGCCGGGAGCCTTCTCAGCTCGGTTCTGCTGCTCGCTCACCTTCTCCACCCTCTCTCTCTGGGGTGCTCTGCAGGATTTCTCTTTACTCACTCCTGCGAGCTGCACGATGTTACGCCGGGTGGCGAGCTGACTGCCCGAAAAGTCTGCTCGCCACGGGGTCACTGTCACAGCCCCTCCACAACAAATATCCAATTTAGGCCCCTCCGCTATGCCACAGTAATGGTCTTGCATTCTGTCAGGGATGTGCTGGTGTGGTTGTAGGCGAGGCATAAGCGCAGAGGTGAGGATTTTAGGTGTTTTTAATAATATAGAGAAAAAAACACAGGTAAGGAAATATGAACAAACTAAACTTGAAACTATGAACAAAAGACATGACCAGGGTAGCAACAGAACAGTTTAACCAAAAACAAAACAGCGTTGTTAGCAAACAGATGCAAGACAAAGAAACAACTCAAAATCCAGGCTTCTTATAGCCAAACTAATCAGCAGTCACCTCGGTTCAGGTGAGTGACCTCATTACCTGACCGAGGTGCATTCTGGGAGATGAAGTCCCCAAACTAATAAAAATCAAAAACACAAAAAGTGGAATTGGGTCGTTGCCGAAGTCAGGCGGCGGAGCAAGTACTGGAACTGGGTTGTCGAAGCAGGGCGGAGGAGCTGGCTCGCAACTGTCTCCTATGAAATTTACCCTTCTCATAATTCACTTTGTTGATGACACGCAGTTATATGCCTCAGCAAAGATGATTGATGCTAGCTTAAAGTTGAGCAATGAGTAAAGAACATGGATCCCCGCTGTGACCCTGTACAGTATAAGCGCGATAGAGAATGAGTGCATGTAAAAAATGATTCAACAATGGCTCCAGAGCAACTACAAACAACTGTAAATAAGAATCTAGAATTAACTTCGAAAAGAGTGGACGGATACATGGATCTAGCTGGCACCAAAAGAGTATTTTTAAACCTTAAGAAACACACCTTTCCTTCCAATGCATTTAATTATTTGTTTATGTGTTAGTGTTTTAAATTATTTAAGAACAAATGCTGTAAATTACAATACATATATATATAGGATATTACTGAGTAAAAAAAAGTATAGTGATTTTTACACAGTAATGTGTGTCTACATGTGTCACAGACAAACGGAGATGGACCAGAAGACTAGCAGTTAGCCCTGTAGCGTAGATGGTAAACCCAAACGCGAAAGTAGCGCGAGTAGGCAGGATAACCACACTGTTTATTTTTAGAACTCTCTCGGAACGAGAGCAAGAGCTTACACAAATAAACCCGCGTTCTAATAACACACATAGGGGAAGTGGTGAAGGTGAAGTGCCGCAGGCAGCTGGAGCCGGTAGGTGACAGGGTTTATCCGGAGAGTGATGCGGTATGGACCGATGAATCTGGAGGAGAGCTTCAGTGATTCTGTTCGTAGGTGAAGGTTCTTGGTAGATAGCCATACCTTGTCACCTATCTGGAATAGTCGTCCCGGAGGGTGTCGATGGCGATGTTGGAGGATGGAACGGGTGTTGGAGCGTTGGATGGCGTTGTTTACTTGGTTCCAGAGCTGTCGACACCGACGAACCAACTGTTGGGCCGATGGTACTTCAACCTCCGGTTCTTGGTGGTTGAACATCGGAGGTTGGAAGCCGTAGCATGCCTCAAATGGGCTTAGATTGGTGGCAGAGGAGACGTGGAGGTTATGTGATAATTCTGCCCAAATGAGGTAGCGGGCCCAGGAGCACTAGCGATCAGCGACAAAGCATCTCAAGTAGCGCTCCAGTTGTTGATTGGTCCGTTCCGTCTGACCGTTAGTCTGTGGGTGGTATCCAGAAGACAGCCTACAGGTGGAATTGATCAGATGGCAAAAGGCTTTCCAGAACCGGTAGGTGAACTGGGGCCCCCTGTCCGAGACGATATCCCTTGGGAACCCATGCAGGCGGACTACGTGTTCTAATATCAGCTCGGCTGTGTTTTTGGCTGACGGGAGTCCGGGGAGGGCTACCAGGTGGACAGCTTTGGAGAACCGGTCAACGAACGTGAGGATGGTGTTCTTCCCTTCGGAAACTGGCAGGCCCGTGCTGAAGTCGACGGCAATGTGCGTCCAGGTCTGACGGGGAACTAGGAGTGGTTGAAGTTCTCCCGGAGATGGTTGGTTGGTGTCTTTGGCCCGGGCGCACACTGGGCACGCCTGGACAAACTTATCAGCATCCTTCCTCATGTTGGGCCACCAGAAGGCGCGTCGGATGAATTGTAGCGTGCGGTGCCTTCCGGGGTGACCTGAGAGGAGAGAGGAGTGCCCCCTTTGAAGCACCTCTGGCTTGACGGTGTTGGGCACATAGAGTCGTCCAGGTGGCATGCCTGCAGGTTCGGTCTCCGCAGCCTGTGCCTGGCGAACCATCGTCTCTATGTCCCAACGGAATGGTGCGATGATCTTGGTAGGTGGTAGGACAGGCGCGGGGTCCGCCCGGGGAACGTCTTCCTCGTACTGTCGTGTGAGGGCATCAGCTTTGATGTTCTTGGACCACGGGCGATATGACAGGTGGAAATTGTAGTCCTCAAAAAACAGAGCCCACCGCGCCTGTCTGGGGTTCAACTGTTTCAGCGACCGGATGGTGATGAGGTTCTGATGATCAGTCCAGACAATGAATGGCTCTCTGGTGCCCTGGAGCCAGTGACGCCATTCCTCCAAGGCCCACTTTATGGCCAGCAGCTCGCGGTCCCCTACTCTGTATCGCTGCTGAGTGGGGTCAAATTTTTTGGAGAAGAAGCCGCATGGGTGCAGCTTTTGGTCTGGACCTCGTTGGGAGAGAATCGCCCCAGCGCCCACGGCCAACGTGTCCACCTCCACAACAAATGGTTTGTTGGCATCTGGATGAAGGAGGATGGGAGCCGTAGTGAAGCGGCGGCAAAGTTCACAGAAGGCGGTAATGGCAGTAGAGGTGAGGTGAAAGGGGTGAGATGATGGACGTGTCAGAGCAGTTAGTGGAGCTGCAACAGTACTGTAGTCCCGGATAAAGCGACGATAGAAGTTCGCAAACCCGAGGAAACCCTGGAGTTGTTTAAGAGTCCTGGGTAAGGGCCAGTGACTCACAACCTCCAGCTTCTGCGGGTCCATGGCCACACCCTGGGGCAAGATGACAAAACCCAGGAACGTGGTGGAGCGCTCGTGAAAAGCGCACTTATCCAACTTACAGTACAGCTGGTGGGTGAGCAATCTCTTCAGAACCGCTCTGACGTGTTGTACATGTTCACTGAAAGTCCGGGAGTATACGAGGATGTCATCTAGGTAGACGAACACACATCGACCTAACATGTCTCTTAGAACGTCATTGATGAATTGTTTGCAACGCTCCAGCGGTTTTCCGAGTCCAAATGGTATTACCAGACTTTCATAATGACCGGTGGGGGTGATGAAGGCCGTCTTCCACTCATCGCCCTCTCTGATGCGCACCAAGTTGTAAGCACTCCGGAGGTCCAACTTAGTAAAAATGGTGGCACCAGAGAGGGCGTCCAGGGCAGAGTTGGTAAGAGGCAATGGATGTCGGTTCTTGATGGTGGTGATGTTGAGCCCCCGATAATCGACATATGGGCGTAAGTTGCCATCGCGTTTCTTCACAATAAAGAAACCCGCGGCAGCAGGCGAGGAAGAAGGCCGGATGGTACCTTGGCGCAGTCCGCTGGAAACATTCCTTCATCGCCTGCATCTCGGTGGCAGATAAAGAGTAGAGGTGGCCGTGGGGTGGCATGGAGCCTGGCTGAAGGTCGATGGCAAGGTCGTAGGGGCGATGAGGAGGTAGGTGGGTTGTCTGTCTTTTACAAAACACCTCAGCCAGGTCTCGAGAAGAAGGAGGAGCTTCGGGGCGTGAAATGAGGCAGTGGTGGCGTGATGGACGGCAGGGTGCAAGGAGCTGGCTTAGGGCAGGCAAGCAGACGCTGGTCGATCCAGAGGGCGAGTTGGATTAGGCCCTCCAAGGTGGCTGGAAGTTCACGGCCGGCAAGCTCATCCTTAATGCGTGCAGCCAGTCCCTCGTAGTAGGCCGTCCAGAGGGCGGTGTCTCCCCAGTTGGTTTGGGTTCGGAAATCCACCATGTAGCGGCCCACGGACAAGACTCCCTGCCGCAGATGATATAATTGAGTCGGTCTCCACCTCAGCAGCAGGATGTTCAAAGGTGAGTTTTAGCTGGCGTGTGAACTCTGTATAAGAGTAGGCTACATCTGAATCATATCGCAGGACCGCCGTGGCCCACTCAGCTGCCTGCCCGGATAGCAACGAAATGAGAAGAGCAACGCACAGTCGGTCTGTGGAGTATTTGGTGGAATTAAACTCAAACACTAGATCCAATGCGATTAAAAAAACGTTGCGTTCTCCTGCCGTAGCTCCTCCACCTCGCGGCGCAAGGCCGCGACGTCTTGGAGGCCTTGGCGGAGAACCGCGACTTCAGTACTGAGCTGATCGATCAACTTAGCGTGCTGGTCAACCACATCGCAGAGGTGAGCGTAATCCGCTGGGTTTACTGCTGTTGGCTCAGTTATTCTGTCACAGACAAACGGCTATTGGACCAGAAGACTAGCAGTTAGCCCTGTAGCGTAGATGGTAAACCCAAACGCGGAAGTAGCGTGAGTAGGCAGGATAACCACGCTGTTTATTTTTAGAACTCTCTCGGAACGAGAGCAAGAGCTTACACAAATAAACCCGCGTTCTAATAACACACACTCAATCGAAAGCGAAACCCAAGAAAGTGAGTCCTCACGATTAGACGGACAGAGCGTCGGTGATAGCATGGGCAACTCAATGACTGAGCGATGTAAAGCGCCATCTTGTCTCCTTTTATGCTTCCTGAATCGCGACCGTCTTACTTCCGGGTCCTTGTGCCGGCCGCGTTAGGAGTGCGCATGACATGTCTGAGTAACATGGTTTGTTAATTTAAAATACAGGTGAAAAAGCAAATGCATAACCTTTGGTTTCTTGATTACCTAACTAGAACAGTCATGGCTGCACTGTTTTTACAGGAAAACGCTGGCAGTTGTGGTTACCAGGGAATTCCTGTAAAAAATACAGTAGCACAGTAGATAACTTTACTGACACAATATGTAAATTGATTTACAGTGAATTAAAATCACACCTCAATCACATTAAAAACTTAAGTCTACAAAAAAAACTTGTTTATTTATATACAACAGAGTTATGCAAAATTGACTATTTCCTGTATTTTTTACATGTAATAATTGCTTATTGTACATCAATAGATGATGCAATTAACATAGAAATATCTAACAAAACTCATTTTAACCAGTAAAACAACAGTAAAACTTATTTTTAGTATTTTCTCAAGAAACACACATTTCTGTCCAATGCATTTAATGATTTGGTCATGTATTAGTGTTTAAATTACTAAAGAGCAAATCCTGTAAATTACAGAACAATATAGGATATTATAAAAGTAAAAAAAAAAAGTATAGTGGTGTTTACACAGTAATGTGTGTCTACATGTGTGCTCAACATGGTTCATGAATTTAAAATACAGGCCAAACAGCAAATGCATAACTCTTGCTTTCTTATCACCTAGGTTATGAATTTAAACCAGTTTGGAATCATATAAAATCTCCAGATCTCATGATCTTCTTATCCCTTGCAGCACGGCACACTAACCGTCGCCGTCGATCCTTCTCGCTCTCTGCCCTCCACTGACACTCAGTCCGGGGTTCCTCCTCACCCTGGTCACCGCCACACCTAGACCTCTTGACCCGTACCTCATGGTCGGTGAGGGGAGCCACGTCACCCCGAGCTCCGTCCTGCTTGAAAGGCATGCGTCATATTGCGAGCCGGGAGTCTTCCCAGCTTGGTTGTGATGCTCGATCACCTTCTCCACTCTCTCTCTGGGGCACTCTGCAGGATTTCTCTTTACTCGCTCCTGCGAGCTCCACGATGTTACGCCGGGTGGCTAGCCGACTGCCCGAAAAGTCCGCTCGCCACGGCATCACTATCACAGCCCCTCCACAAAAAACATCCAGGGGAGGCCCCTCCGCTGTGCTACGGTAACGGTCTTGCATTCTGTGAGGGATGTGTTGGTGTGGTTGTAGGCGAGGCATAAGCGCAAAGGGGAAGACTTTAGGTGTTTTTAATAATATAGAGAAAACAAACAAACACAGGTAACAAAATATGAACAAACTAAACTTGAAACTATGAACAAAAGACATAACCAGGGTATCAACAGAACAGTTTAACCAAAACGGAAAACAAAACAGCATTTTACCCAAACAGATGCGAGGCCAAGAAACAACTGGAAATCCAGGCTTATTATAGCCAAGGTAATCACCAGTCACTGCAGTTCAGGGGGGTGACCTCATAACTTGAGGTGCATTTTGGGAAATGAAGTCCAAAAACTAATAAAAATGCAAAAACACAAAACATGCAAGGCACCCTCTAGGGGTTAACCCTGACACAACTGTCTCATATGAAATTTATCCTGCTCGTAATTCACTTTGTTGATGACACGCAGTTATATGCCTCAGCAAATCCAGATAATTGACGCTAGCTTAATAAAGTTGAGGAACGAGTAAAGAACATGTATCGCACCTGTGACCCTGTACAGGATAAGAGCTATAGAGAATGAGTACATGTAAAAAAGGATTCAACAATGGCTCCAGAGCAACTACAAGAAAACCGTAAACAAGAATCTAGAATTAAGTTCGAAAAGAGTGGAGGGATATGTTGATCTAGCCAGCACTGAAGAGTATTTTTATACCTCAAGAAACACACCTTTCCTTCTAATGCATTTAATGATTTGTTCATGTGTTAGTGTTTTAAATTATTTAAGAGCAAATCCAGTGAATTACAGTACAATATATATATAGGATATTATTGCGTAAAAAAAGTATAGTGGTGTTTACAGAATAATGTGTGTCTACATGTGTGCGTAACATGGTTTGTGAATTTAAAATATAGGCGAAAAAGTAAATGTATAATCCTTAATGTCTTATTATCTAAGCAGAACAGTAATGGCTGCCTTTTAGACGTTACTGAAACTTTATAAACTTTTTACGCCCTTTACATCAGAGTCATGACGAGGTGGAGCTCTTCTGTGCTGGTTTATTTCCTTACCACAACTAAGGCTAATTCAAAATCAATCATATCTGATAATTTCTCTAGGTTATGAATTTAAACCAGTTTGGAATCACAAAAATGAAACCCACAAGGTTTAATCTCTAATTAGTGCAAACAAATATCTTTGAGATTTCCATCCCTTAAAGATTATAATCCATAATTCCCTCTTCATCTTCATGATTAAATCGTTCATGAACTGTTTATAGAGGTTACATGTACACAAATATTTGTGTAAACATTTCCATTGCTACTTGGAGATTAGATATGTCTCAGCTTGCTGGTCTTGGAAGCAAAGAAGTGATGAGTTTGTATTTTTAAAAAAACGGGACTTCTGGTTGATATATTCGACAACCTAGACCTATTCGATTTTAAAATCCAAATAAGGTATGGAGTCAGTAAAGCACCCAGAGGCCATGGACGCAGTGAACAGACACACACAATGCACTCAGAATGTCAGCACTATCTGTTTTTCTTTTTTTTTTTTTCTATTAAAAGTTGTCCAGACTGACCCGGAGATGCACCCTGATCCACACACCTTCAAATACAATCGCATCCTCACACCTGAAGGTGGAAAAAAGACTAAATTCTACAAAGGAGGAAAAAACTTAAGTACTAAAACATGCCATAGGGTGCCTGTGATTATGTGATTATTTTAAAGAGGGGATCAGCATGTGTCCCGGGAGGTTCTTCGCAGTCAACGAGCTCAAGCAGTTCATCTTCCTCATGCTTACATATTTTGACTTTGAGTTGAAAAACCCAGATGAAAAGATCCCAGATATTGATGTGATCCAGTTCAGATATAGACTCAGGTTTTAAAATGTTTATTTTATTAATATTTTACTCTTTGCCTGATTGTATGTGATGATTATGATGATGATGAATTTTTGCTGAATATTTCTGGAACATATTTTAGAAACATGTCTTCTAATGTCTTCTAATCTAATAATATTACGGTAAACTGTGTTATTTCAGAAAGAAAAATAACACTATCATAATATTATTAAATAAAAGTCATGTTTAAGGTTGTCGCAGACACTCTAATTTACCTTTACTTTTTATCTGTATGACATGTGAGTTTTACCTTTTATGTTGTTGTATTCCATGGAAAGCACTTTGAGGCTTTGCTTGAATATAGATCAAGTAATTATAATTAGTACTCTAGATTTTTACCATTATGCATCAATGGGAAATGGTGACATAAAACCACACACACACACACACACACACACACACACACACACACACACACACACACACACACACACACACACACAATGCACTCAGAATTTTAGCACTCTGTTTTCATTTTATTTTATTCTATTAAATTGATTCTTTTTAAAGAATTTTCTAAATATTACTGGATAAAAAGAAAAAAGAAAAACTGTGATTGTCTTTTTTGCAGGCTGCAAAGCAATAAAATGTGATTATTTTAAAGGGGATGGATACTCTTCTATACCCACTGTGTATGTGTGTACAGATGACTTTCTGTCTATAGATAGATGGACAGATAGATAGACAGGCACACACCCACACAATAGATAATGTTGTCCGTTTAGTGTAGTTTTGTAATAAATATGTACTGTAATATTTTGAGTGCACATTAATAAGAGGATCCTTTACAGAATTAAATGATGCATTACACTTATGTGTATAATGTCTTAACAATTACCAGAAGAAAATTGCACCGACCCCTAAAGGTTTTTAATTAATGTGAGTTTCTGTTTTGCACTAGTATTTAGATGTGCTATGTGCAATTCATTAACTTTGCCTTTGTACTCTGCTCAATCTACACTGTAAAAAAATCCAACTACTAAAATGTTGGCATAATGAGTATTTATTTGTAATCTGGACAATAAGACATGAAAAAGCTGACTGAACTAGTGAAAACAAGTTAATAAAAAAATTTGCTGGGTCTACTAAGGTTTAATTACTGAACAGACTTGCTAATGCAAGTTAACACGAACAGAAGTTGGTTCGGAAGTTGGCGCATGTGTGGTGGGTGCCGCGGGCATTTATGTGCATTTATTCATATCAAAGTACTTTGTAGAAATTCTCTTAACATAAATTAGCATTATTATATGGCGCGTTTAGCAAAGTACATAGAGTTTGGTGCAATTGTTTGCCTTTGTACTCTGCTCAATCTACACTGTAAAAAACCTTACACCTTCAACAGTGAAAAAGCTGGAAGGCTTCCTAATAACTTTTCGAAAAATATCCAGTATTTGTGGCAAGAATGTGTTTGTAATCTTTGCATTTTACGTTTCAAAACATATTCTCTCAATATCCTACCGGATAAACGCATTTCCAGACTTCCTTGCAAAAGGAATCATTTTTATGATATTAACCCTTAGGGGTCTGAGACCTTTTTGAAGACCTGCAGTGATTCAGAGCTCTTCTTAAATTTGTGTAAATTTCAAATCTTTACCAATATAGGAGCTAATATACATTTTCCCTTATTTATCTACAGTAGAGCACAAACTGGGCTTTCATAATGTGTCTATTGTAAATATGTCATATTCATGTGCAACTTTTAAACTTATGTCAAATTGCACACCCAAAAAAATCCAATTTCAAACTTTAGCAGAAAAGCAGAGAAAAAGGAGAATAAACAAACAGCAGTGAGTTCATGAAAGTGTTGGTGTGTGTCCATAGCAAAACAACTAAGTTATTACACTCAGAAAGACCTTTTATTTGGAGTAAAGTGACTGATGTGCCTAACCTTTTTCAGCAGAACCTTTCAAAAGCTACACTCAATGCTGCGTGAAAACGCTATGGGAACATCTCTTTGTTGCCCGGTTGTGAAGCCTGTGCATGTCAAACCCGCCGAATACCTTCGGCTTATAACCTGTGCCAGGCATGACGTCACCGAATAAGGTGCACCTGCAGGTTATAAATAGGAGTGAACCGGAAACATCCTCAGATCTTTTTGTTTTCAGGACCGCTTTGTGTTTGCGTGTGTGTGTGCAACAGAGTCACGGTAGGAAAGAAAAACTTTACTTACCGATAATGGCAAGAGTTGATTGGAAAACTATTAAGGCACTTCGCGCGCGGTTCGCTTTCTTTAAAGAGAAACCGTGAGCCGTGGCGCATTCCTGGGGCTCGCGTGCGTATGAGACGGGATTTCCCCCTTTCTCTCGCGCTCTCGCCGGATCAGGAAGTGTTTAGCGTCCGCTTCTCAAGCGCGCTCCGGCGCTTCTTATGAGCGGGGGAAAGATACTTCCTCACTTGCTTCTATGGAGATAGCGCGCCGATCGGGCAGATGCGCATAAGACGGAGTTTTTCTCCTTTCTCTCGCGCTCTCCCCGGATCAGGAAGTTTTAGCGTTCGCTTCTCAAGCGCGCTCCGGCGCTTTTTGTGAAGGGACCGAATAGATTTCCTTTCTCGCTGCAAAAATAAATAAAATAAAAATCCCCAAGCGCTCAAAGTTAGACGACAGGTTTCTGTCAGGTGGCCAGGGGAGTGGCCTCAACGAGGGTTCCCCCTCCCCCCTTTATTTTTTTGGCGACCTCTATGACGAGTTAACTGTTTCATGGAATAAGCCTTATTCATCCCGTTTTATGATGATACCCCAGATTGAAGAGACGTTTGCGAGCTATCTCTCTCCTGGGAGCTCATCCTCCCTGAAAAAGCCTACATTGCCCACCAAGCCGTGTAGACTAACATCTTCGTTGGTGGGGAAAGCTTTTCAGGCAGCGGGTCAGGCTGGTGCTGCTCTGCACACCATGGCAGTTTTTCAGGCATACCAAGCTCACCTGCTAAGAGTTCTGAGCACTGGCGAGTCTATTGATGGCGCCTAGCCACATATTTATTTCTCTGTGCCACCAAGCAGACGGCCCGTGCTATCGGCCATTCTATGGCTGCCGCGGTCACCACGGAGAGACATCTGTGATTTAATCTCACGGGCATCAAGGTCAGGGATCGTGTTTTCCTCCTTGATGCCCCCCCCCCTCCCTCGCCTTTCGGCTGTAAACACC
>JAAGKR010013492.1:0-10000 GCA_011419295.1 Clarias macrocephalus
ATTTTGTTTTCAACCCATTAACAATTAAATTAAAGTTTAAATTACATGCAAAATTAAGTTGATGTAATTACCAACATTATTATTTGTTCACAACTTATGAAAATAAAGTTTGCAACTTAGAAGGTTCATCTATTAATTAGTATTTTTAACTTGCATCCATGTAGTAAATCAAGTAGCGGTAACAGGTCCTCCGAGTTTTTAGAGTGTACCCGGAGAAAACCCGGCAAGCTCAAGAACATGCAAACACCACGCACACAGTCCCCGAGGCGGGAATCGAACCCAGACCCTGGAGGTGCAAGGTGACAGTGCTAACCAATGCCGCCCATTAGAAGTTATTGAACTCAAAATAACGCTCCATTAGCAAATCATAATGTGTGCAGTAGAGAGGTAAATGCTGAGCTGTGTTAAGTGAAAACCTTTGCATATTTGCTGGTTCTGGATTAACAGACATTGTGTATTTAGGCTTATCAGGTCAGCAGTGTGGTCTACGGAAAAGAATCGGATTTAGCTGTATATTAAATAACCCTGTCCAATACCACAAGTGCTGACATGCGGCTACATATTCCTTTTGTCACTTAAACACACCTTCATTCACGCACACACACCCACATATTATTTCTTTCCTACTTTAAACATTTTGCTCCGCTAGAAAAAAAAAAAGCAGAGGCTGTAAAACTGTCGAGGTAAAAAAAAAAAAAAAAAAAGTGCTCTTAGTTTATCACGGCTAAAAAGCTTTAAACAAGCTGAATATGTGGCATTTGAGTTTATTTAGAAAAGTGGAAATGTGTGGAAAACCTAAAGGAACTTTATATGCAGGTATGAGATGTAGTGGACATAAAAAGCATTTCCTTTGCATTTCCTTTGTCCTAGACTGGGTCTTCAAGTTAGCCCAGTTTTTCTATGACGGACCGACTTAACGGCCAAATATGGAATCATATTCATATATTGATCTCACAAAGCCACATGGCTTGCATGTGTAGCAAAAAAATTGTCCCAATATTTTTGGAGTGTTATAAATTCATTTGTACGACCCCCATGCAGAAGAAATGTGGAAAGGATTCGAAATAATTTGATTAAATGTATAATTGGTTCTATATTATCTGAACCATATAAAACTTCAGTTCTGCTGACTACGTCGTTTTCGCTGACACGTTTTAGAGTGTAATAAAACTAAGAACATTTTCGCATTTGGTCTTGCATTTTATCATCCCTAATAAAAAAATGTGCGGCTTTAGAAGTTTCAGTCTGGAAACAGAATGCAGTAGGTCACTAAAGAAATGTTTTTGACATGTAGTTAATCCCATGCTGATGATGCCAATGTCTTCGATCTCAGTGTAGCAGATGCAGTCCTGATTTGGGTTTAAAGTGTAATTAGTTTCCAACTGTTACCAAAGACGTTAACAGAAAAGCAATATTTCTAAAGATCATCCATTTAAGTGGATGTGAATGAAGTTTGGGGTTTAATGGCGCACAGATTGTGACCTCAAATTCCAAAATTGTTGGCACCTTTTCGGGAACAATGATAAGAAATGAATAGATGTAGATTTTTTTTTATTATTTTATTTTATTTTAATGAAAACCTAGTCTTCTGTATATGATTATGGTATATAGTTTTATTGTATTTTTTCCTTAATGTAGTGCCATTTTCTTCAGCAAAACCAGGTGTGTGTATACTGTATAATTCTACTGTACTTAATGACTGCTACTGGCAACTAGGATAACCTTTTTTCCTTTAAAGAATGTCACTTTTATGAAAGCGATTTCCCATTTTTTTGTCATTTCAGACTGAATACAAGTAGGAGTCCATATTCTTATGTTTTTTTATTTGTTTGTTTGTTTGTTTTATCCGTACCAAATCAGAGAATCTATTTTTTTTAAATAGAGTTAATTATTCAGTGATTAAATATAAATAAATAAATACATAGGACGTACCATTGATCAGTTATTTCTGTTTCCTGGTTGAAATAGTGACCATGAGTAACTCCGCTGTGGAGCTACTAGAATCGTTCATCACCGCATTTGCTAGTTGATTATGACTGAAGTGCATTAGTTACAGTCAGGTCCATAAAGTTTGAAGCTAATATACTTTTTTTTTTGCCATTTGGCCCCTGTACATCACCACATTGAATTTGAAATGAATAAATAATGGAACAAATGGCTTACATGTTCCGTGGCCAGGTGTAGCCTGTTCTCTAGTTACTCAATGACTAATCCAGCAGATAAACAGCCTGGGGGTGGTTTGTAGTGTTACATTTGCATTTGGTAGCTGTTCAATCGAACTCTCTACACGAAGACCTAAGAGGTCTATAAGTGAAGAAGGCTGAAAAAGTAAAGAAAAAAATAAATAAATAAATGCACCAGAGAGACAAAAACATTGAGTGGTCAGTACAAAAGAAAGAATTAACTGGCAAGCTCAGCAACAGCCAAAGGCCTGTAGGACAATGGAAAACAACTAAAATGGAGGAACGCAGAATCCTGTCCATGGTGAAGAAAAATCATTTCACCACATCTAGCCAATTCAAGAACATTATTAAAGAGGTAGATGTGCCGGTGTCAAAGTCTAAAGTCAAGGGATTATTATGGAGTAACTACTGGGGCTTGACAACAACAGAAAGTCCTGATTAAATGTTGCCAGATTCCTTAGACTGATAAAAACCAAACTAAACATGTAACTGTACATGAATGATGGGAAAAGCAAAGCATAGAGAATAAAGGAAACATCTCATAATCCAAAGCATATCACATCATCTGTTAAACATGGCTGAGGCAGTGTTATGGCCGAAGTGGGTGTTGGCTACCAATGGAACTGGATCACTGGTGCTTATTTATGACGTGATTGCTGTTAAAAGTAGAAGGAAGAATTCTGAAGTGTAGAGGACCAATAAGACACTGTTTCATGGCAAAGAAATGGGATATTCTTCACTGGCCAAGTCAATCTCCTGCTCTCAACCCAACAGAGTACGATTTTCACTTATTTTTGTAATTATGTCCATTTGTTCCAATATTTATGAGTCCACCTCTGAACAAACAGCCACATTTCACAAACATGGTGCATCACTTTTGCTTAACCATATGACTTGGTGCTCTCATTGCCATGCTTGCGTCATATCTGCCATCACACTGTTACTGTTCAAATGCCATTAAAACATTTCTTCAGGTTATTTGTATTGCAAAAAATGCCCTTGTTCTTACTTTTGACATGTTCAAAGAGCACAGTTCTATGAGCACAGTAATGCTTTGCTTTGATTGGCCTCATTAATCATGAAATACATCAAGAGCGCTGTCATGTTGTGCCATCTGTTCATTCTTGTGAGAATCTACACTAGACTGATGTCATCTGGAATCATGTGGTATTGGTTGTTGGTCTCCAAGCATGTTCTTGAATGAACAAGAATGAATAACCATGCAGTTATACCAATAGCACTATTGGTATTGATGGGTCCCTATCCAATACAATCAACAGGAATAGTATTGATGGTAATGGAGCCATAAACATCTTTTCCATGATTGCCTATAAATAAGCAATGGAGAGCGAGTTGTACAGCAATTTAAAGCCCTGTTTATAGTCTCGGGTCAAAGAATTGAGTTGAAACTGAAAGAAAATAGTGGAAAAGCAAAATGATAATTTTCACCTAGACATAGAAAAGCTCTAGCGTCAATCTCCAACAGAGTGGAAACATCGCACATTGCAATTTCTTCATTGAACAATGAGAAGAAAAAAAAACTAATCCCAATAAGCATGCTCTCTCTCTCTCTCTCTCTCTCTCTCTCTCTCTCTCTTTCTCTCTCCATCTCTGGCTGCACCATTAACTTTGATGATGGTTGAGTCCATCATATGGTGCCTTCTTCAGCCGTCGCCGTTTAATTTATGAGCTGGAGTGTGCCGCTGACATAACCTGAAGCTGCTTTCCCTCTCTTGCCATTATTGAAACAGGCCTGAGCATCGTAATATTGATACAACACTGATGTGTAACATAAAACGGAAAGGCTAGCCCACGGCTGGGAATGCGGCACTTTTTAGAGATCGTATAACCGCTGTGAAAATAGTGATGGAGGACTAAACAAAGTCGGGTTTTATTGTCGCTCCATCCATCATGACTCGTATAAAGATACAAAAGTGACTCTGAATGCACTATACCTCAAGTAAAGGCGGGAAAAATGCAGAGGATTTTGTATTACAGATTTGGATAGAGAAGAGGTCTAAAGCAGCAGAATTTTTTATTTAGAGTTTTTATTTCATTCAGAGGTCAGGTCAGGGTTATGCTAAACCAGAAATTATTCATGAGATTAAACTGGACTATCTTCTCAATAATTCCTATTTCAGTCTAACACTGGGCTGAGATCATCATGTCAGCCTTTGATCTGACCTCTGATCTAAAGAAAAAAGGCAATATTCAGAAAGCCGTTACTTTTTAAATGGTTCAGCAAAACTGTATTTAAAATACCTAACCATGAAGCTGATGCAGTGAACTGATGGAATTATAATATGTAAGAAGGCGTGGCCATGACTGTTGGGGCCATAAGGGAATCATTTATGGTCATAAGATACCAAAGTCATGTTTATGAATTGTGTTACATGATTAACATCCAGTTAACAATTTGGCAGGAACTATTGAAAAAGCCAGTGACTCCAGTATGTCTTCACTCCAAGATTAAAGTCTCCTGATCTCTGCCGTTGCCATGTTTAGGTTTGTGTGATCACAGTAATTAAATTCATTTTAAAACACAATTGTGGCCACAAGTTAACCATTTTGTGACCACAAAATAGATCTTTAGAAGCATTCCTTTGTGAACGATTTCCTATAACATTGATCTACTGGGTTATTAGTTGCTTTGTTTGCCAAATGCAGGTAGAGACAATGAATGAGAAATCAAGTCTGCAAGCAGAAACCAGGAAGGACACACCGAGGCTGGATTTCAGAAACACAGTATTGAAGGTCTACACAAGAGACTAGGATAACAAGCAGTGGCGGCTGGTGCAAAAAAAAAATTTGGGGGGGGGGGGGGGGGGGGTGGAGGGGGTGATGGGGCGCAAGCAAAATTAAAATGAAACTTAATACTCGCCTGTAAATAGGTATTTATCATACCTATTTTATCAGGTGATTATGCGGTGATCATTACTACTAGCATAAAATAAAGGCCTGACTCACATCGCATCCAGTCAGCAGCTCCGCGTGCCATAAAAAGTGCTGGAAGTCTCGTTGAGAATGGTCCAATCACATGAGCCCAAATATTTAAAAACAATATGATTCGCTAAGATCAAAAGTGGGCGGGTTCGGGGCGCACAGTGCTGCACCCGAAGGATGATTTGAAAAGATCCAATCAGAGCTCAGCCTCAGGTCACATGCTTTTCAAAGATTTACGTGCCTACATAGACACTCGTTTGTCCGGCGCAAATGAACGTAATACAGGTAGCATTTTTTTAAATTGCAAAAAAATTATATTAAGAAATACTGCGGAATGTTGTGACTAAATGACTTTATTTCATTATTAAAATTAGTAATTATTATGTTAAATAAGTACATGTTAAAGTAGCATTCTTCTCTGCCTAACTTTAAGGGGGGCGGCGCCCCTGCGCCCGTATTGACCAGCCGCCGCTGCTAACAAGAGCCTGTAATGTGAAAAAAACTATAATACGTTGAAACCAGATTCAAATACTGCCAGCTAGGAAACAATGAGACTAGAGCTAGCAAATTGTACAGTAATGATGTGTATAGATACTAGATATGAGAAATGAGGAATAAAGGAAGCTATAAGAACTGAACTGGAAAAGGAGGAATGTGTGTGTAACAAGCAACATAGAACTAGAAAGCAAGTGATAGAGTGCTGGAATCTACTGTAGATCAGGGATGCACAACGCTACCCCAGGAACAGTTGCGTAGCAGTCTGCCTGGGACCTGGTTGCCAGAGTTGCTTGTCGATGGTTGTAAATCCAGCAGATGTCCTGAAGTATGAAACATACTTTATATCTTTAGCAGAAGTGGTGCTCTGCTCTGTAAAGATACTCAAGTAGTCTATCATTAACCTCCTGGAAGACGTTCAACCTGCCAATCACATAAAGCTTTCTTACTTGCATATTTATTACCCAGCCAAAAGTCAAGTCAAGCTGCTCTGCTTCTGAAATGCTCTGGGTGTGGTACAGTATGAAGCTGAGCAGAGGATGAAACAAAACTGGGTTGCAAATTCAATGCCGTAGGTCTATACTATGTTGGAAAATGGTGAAAGATAATAGAAAACGAGGACCATTTTACTAGCCGTAATGGGTAACCGCCAATGGGTAACAATGGGTCAAAAGATTAACACTAGGGTCTAGGGGACCACAAGATCTGAGAAACCGAGTATGAAGTGAAATACTAGGCATAAGTAACTAGAAACAAGGGATCTAGAGGGAGATCCTAGTTAGACTACAACAAGAATTGATTAGAAGGAAGGGACTAGCAACAAGTACACTAGGATTAGTAATCAGTAAGAAAAAAGCCATGACAAGAAGGAACTAGAAATGCTGTAACTCAGGGACATACGAAACCATTTTATGGGTTTAGCCGGTCAATACGGGGCGCAGGGGCGCCGCCCCTCTTAAAGTTAGGCAGAGAAGAACGCTACTTTAACATGTAATTATTTAACATAATAATTGTTTGTTTTAATAATGAAATAAAGCCATTTGGTCACAATATTCCGCTGTATTTCTTAATATAATTTATTTGCAATTAAAAAAAAATCTGAACTGTATTACGTTCATTTGTGTTTGTGTACGCGGGGCGCCGAACAAACGAGTGTCTATGTAGACAGGTACATTTTGGAAAAGCATGTGACCTGAGGCTGAGCTCTGATTGGATCTTTTCAAATCATCCTTGGGGCGCAGCACTGTGCGCCCTGAACCCTCCCACTTTTTTTCTTAGCGAATCAATATTGTTTTCAAATATTCGGGCTCATGTGATTGGACCATTCTCAACGAGTCTTTTCCAGCACTTCTTATGGCACGCGGAGCTGCTGACTGGATGCGATGTGAGTCAGGACTTTATTTTATACTAGTAGTAATGATGCTTAATCACCTGATAAATGGCTATTTACAGGCGAGTATTAAAAATTGTATTTTAATTTTGTTTGCGCCCCCTCCAAAAAAAATTGCACCAGCCGCCACTGTTAACCATATGTTTAAGTATTATTAGTGGTGCTTGCAAAACACTTGTATTATCTTGCAGGCTTATATATTTTTTTTCTTTTATTTATTCTTCTTTTGTACAAGCTTTGGTGCCAAATCATGTGGCTTATTCAGGAATGGGGTGCTATGACTTTTCTAAGGCGCAGAGCAATAATTTTGTTGAACTATAAAATGTATCCCATTTGACGAGGCTTGCAAGTTGCATTAGAACATACACCGTAAGAGGGTCTACGTTCTACCCCTTCCGTTGTCATAGAGACATGGGGGTGGACTTATTTTACTCAGGCAACCAATCAGTCTCTCAGGATCATTGTGAAGCTGTTTAGCCACACACTAGCAACCACTTTAGAGCACCTTAGCAACAGATCCTGGAGAATATAAAAGTCCCAGAGGCCTGAGTTTTATTATTATTATTATTATTATTATTATTATTATTATTATTATTATTATTATTATTATCAAGAAGTGCTACTGTTTTCCCAATATTGGGGCTTCAAATTCTTATTGAAATATTTGAGACAAGGTTGTAGACACTTGTGGAGGAACTCGGGCTCTTTTTCCATGCAGAACGGTTTAACGGTCTCAGTGCTGTTCTTTTCTTTGAAACTATCTAGAAAACATCTTGAATAAAATAATTGACAGCTCTGTTCATCACAGATTTTTACGTATCCTACTACAAAAAGATTCAGCTTTTATTAAAAAGACGAAAAAGAAAACTCTTATTAAATGAGTTTATAATTAAATCAGCAAGTGCATAATATGTGATTTAATCACCAGGAGATTTTTTTTTTTTCACCTTGTCTTATTTGTTCGCTGATGTGCCTCATTAAAGCCTTTCAGCATTAAGGTAGCTTGAAGGTGCTTAATTAATACTTTACCGCAGTGTTTTTTATTTAATATCTGCTTCGATTCAATATCTCGAGGAAGATTAAGAATAGCACAGATGTGTTAGATGTGTTATACTGTATCATCTCTCTTAGCCTCCAAGTTTTTTTTTTCATTTCTTTTAAAGTTCTTCACTGCTTTACACTAAGGTTCTGTAAATCCTGTGTTTTTTTTTTTTTTTTTTTTTTTTTAAATCAAGCCAGATTAATCAACACAACTATTACAAAATAATAATAATCAACTCAGGCAGTAGGGATGAATGCTAAAACTCATCATTCAGCTTCATTTATGGATTCTGCCAATAAGTCACACAGAAAAAAAATAATTAAGTGGATACTTCAAGCAAAGCGCTCCGATATTGTTGCTCATCAAGGTGTCTGAACGATCGGTTTTGTTCACAGCTTGATTAGTTTCTGACTACAGAAAGAGCCGAGGCATCAAGAGAATGCTTTAATCTCTGAACGTACTGTGGAACTTCAGCAGACATATGTGACAGATGAGCAGCTTCAGAAAGGCAATGAGGGAAAAAAAAAAAAAAACACCTTTAAAATGCTACAGTGAATAAAAGTAATTGCAAAACCCTAAACGTGTTTTCAGCTAAAATATGAACAACCTAACGTTAGGAACCCTGTGCTGGGAATTTACTGCTTCTTATGTGGTTCACACTAAACACCTTTTCCCTGGGCAGCATCTGACATCTGATAATAAGTCCTAAGAAGTCTGTAAGCCCCATAATGACCCCCGTTTGACCCACTGTCCTTCATGTCCTTCATTAAAAGACCATAAAAGCTCATCATTGCATTGATGCCATGTCAATGAAGAATCAATTATTACCTTCATTGACTGCTCTTAATTGCGCATCCGGGTGCTCTTACTTCATACGTCAGGGGCAGAACCGATGATGATAATAAGGTCATCACAGTCCGAAAACATTCAGCTGAATGTAATCATTTCTTAAAATTATGAAACTAGATCAGAGTTTCCAGGATACATCATTGTGCAAGTTCATCAACGCCTTCAGACTCATCAGAATGTTGAATTCCACACCACCTCGTGCCTTTACTTATTTTTTTATTTGACTTATTATTATTATTATTTAATTTTTTTTTTTTATGAAACAGCTTAGGGTTATGGACTTTGCTTATTAGCTTAATTATGGTTGGAAGGGTCAGGGGCAAGTGTAACCCTCTGGTTATGCACAACGCATATGCTCTAGGACTGATGAGAAGTGATTTAGAGGAAAGAATCACTTCTAATCAATCCAAAACAGTCTCCCGAGTAATCGCCATTATTTACATCTTGATGGGTGCGGTAGATTATTTACACCAAGATGACTTTGCTGCAGTCTACAGGACTCTCTCGGTGTGGCTCAATTCCAGGGGATGTATTTGAAGGCTGGTGTAGGAGGGTCACAACTAAATATTTCCACACAGGATATGAAATAAAAAGGATGTAAAAAAAAAAAAAATTTTTTTTAAAGGTTATTTACTGTATGTGAAAGGTTTTAATGGTTAAAAGTGTTACACGACATTAACCAAATGCCGAATGGCTGTCTGCATCCTATTCCACAACCATTTTTTTTTTACCACAAACCTTGTAATTTTTTAGATGCTCCATATTACACTGATGTGATGGTAATGGTGGAAACAGCTGGTGTCGCAGTAAGAAAACTCTCCGTAGACCAGACGGTCTCATGTAATTTTGGTATTTGTGGTCAGCAAAGGAAGGCCACAAGTCTACAAAGACGGCATCCTTCGAAGAGTGCAGAACTGTCCCAGAACTGAGACACACTCAAAGTCTGACTGATGAATGATCTTAAACCAACTAGACATGAACAATGCTCAAGCAGCACCGTTATCAACACACCAACAGCCATCTGTAAAAGAACAGCATTCAGCACTTCAGTCATGTTCAAAATTGATGCTATTTGACACTATGAAGTTGTTATGCTGC
>JAAGKR010013493.1:0-13869 GCA_011419295.1 Clarias macrocephalus
CAGGCAAGGATATTGTGGCTACTAAGATTGCACCTAAATCAACAATTTATAGGATCATCAAGAACTTCAAGAAAAGAGGTTCAATTCTTGTTAAGAAGGCTTCAGAGCGTCCAAGAAAGTCCAGCAAGCGCCAGGATCGTCTCCTAAAGAGGATTCAGTTGTGGGATCGGAGGGCCACCAGTGCAGAGCTGCTCAGGAATGGCAGCAGGCAGGTGTGAGCGCATCTGCACGCACAGTGAGGCGAAGACTTTTGGAAGATGGCCTGGTGTCAAGAAGGGCAGCAAAGAAGCCACTTCTCTCCAAAAAAAAAAACATCAGGGACAGATTGATCTTCTGCAAAAAGTATGGCAAATGGACTGCTGAGGACTGGGGCAAAGTCATATTCTCAGTTGAAGCCTCTTTCCGATTGTTTGGGGCATCTGGAAAAAGGCTTGTCCGGAGAAGAAAAGGTGAGCGCTGCCAACAGTAAAGGTCCATGGCCTGGAAACTCCCCAGATCTTAATCCCATTGAGAACTTGTGGTCAATCCTCAAGAGGCAGGTGGACAAACAAAAACCCACTAATTCTGACAAACTCCAAGAAGTGATTATGAAAGAATGGGTTGCTATCAGTCAGGATTTGGCCCAGAAGTTGATTGAGAGCAGCCCAGTCGAATTGCAGTGGTCCTGAAAAAGAAGCGCCAACACTGCAAATACTGACTCTTTGCATAAATGTCATGTAATTGTCGATAAAAGCCTTTGAAACGCATGAAGTGCTTGTAGTTATATTTCAGTACATCACAGAAACAACTGAAACAAAGATCTAAAAGAAGTTTAGCAGCAAACTTTGTGAAAACTATTATTTGTGTCATTCTCAAAACTTTTGGCCACGACTGGCCAAAAAATCTAAACCAATCATAGAGGAGACTGAATTACTGTAATCAATCATAACTCAGATGGTGGGATTCATCAGAAAAGATGGGAAGCTTACCCTCACTTCAAAGATATATAAAAAGAAAGATCTACTATTATTCTTGCAGCAGATTAAACTCATCACAGTGAGCACAACCACTTTACACATGTCAGAAAAGTTACGTTCGAATTAATTGGGCATGTAAACGCTCATTAAATCACTCAATTCACCCAATTATTTTAGTTGGATTGAAGAAATATTTTTCATGTGTACGCAGCTACTGTCAGGTTGTGGTAAGTTCTTTATTTGCATTAATCAATACTGCACCAAATGCTGAAATTGGATTAAGAGCCCAAACTAAAGAAATCTGATATCTAGAAATGAGTTCTGGATTTATCACCCTGGAATTCATCCATCTCCTTAATGTTTATACAATCAAATAAGTGGATTTGACCTTCTGTTAAGAATTAGAAGGTTAAGGCCAAATATATACTTGTTTTTACATAAAACTACGTGCTCGCATGACAGCTGCGTTGCATATCCTTGGTGCGCGTCCAAATAAATAAATAAACGCAATATGCCTGTAAACGGTTAATGCAGCGTAACCAGTAGGTACGGCAAACATGCTGGAAAGTTTCGTGGAGAAATTATGCAACCAGGGCCAAGACCCATTCCGTATAACATACTGTATCTTTACCGCTCCACAGTGACATTATGCATATCATATCAATGCATATTGTTGGTCTTAAATATTGACGTCTTCATTCAGAGCTGTCCGATTAAATTCTCTTGTGTGCCCCCTGCTGGAATCTTCCAGTAACGTGTAGTATATAGTCAAGTACACTACCAGTCAAAGGTTTGGACGTGCCGTCTAGTTCAGATTTCTTTGTACACTGTAAAACAATGCTGAAATATGCGAGTCGCTTTTGAACAGTTGATATTGAGATGTTTCTGCTACTCATGCTCAGTAAAGCCTTCATAATGACTCTAATCCGAGGTGCTTTTAACTGGTGATTTTTGAGGCTGGTAACTCTGAATGAACTTCTCTGCAGCAGAGGTAAGTTTTGGTCTTGCTTTCCTGGGACAGTCTTCTTGAGAGCCAGTTTCATCATGGTGCTTGATGGGTTTTGCAAATGCACTTGACAAAACTGTTCATGCAAGAACTATTTTCTAACCTTGCATATCTTACAATAATAACGGACTTGTTGGTGTTACTTAATTACCCAATGCCATATGTGTTATTTCATAGTTTTGAATTAATCCAGTTTTGTTCTGGAATGTAGAATACTACATTTGACTGGTTCGTCCACACTTTTGACTGGTGTTGTGTATGAACAAATATGCTCACGATGTTGACTTCACGATCACATGGTTTAACTGCAAGTATATTTCTGCCCTTTAGTCCCACTTTTTAGTTTGACTCTCTAAAAGGGCAATATTTGTGCTGGGAAAGTGAATAAGTAAGTAATTTTTTAAATTGAAGACTGAATCTTGTTTAATTACAGTGATATTAAAGAAAACCAAACAGTCGATAGTAGTTAATAAACCAGGCCTTAAAGTCAGCACGCACCAGTGGATGTTGTATGAAACTTTGTTTAATGGGGTCTAAACAAATGATGTTAAAACGAAGTAAATCTCCCACAGCTTTGTTTCCGAGATCACTCCTAAAGTGCGTTACACAAAGAGCAAATCTTTCGCTCATGGTGATGATTGGATGGAAGGATTTTTAAAAATGTGTGTGAAGGTGTTGGAGAATCTGTATACCTGTCTGACAGAATTTTGGCATAGAGAGCAGCATCATCAGGTAGAGGTTAGAGAGGCGCACTGGGACTCATTCGAGTTACCTCACATTAAGGCATTTCCGAAGTCTGCATCTTTTTGAAGTCAAAATGCACATACATAATTTTCCATCTTTTTCTTTCGATTCTGTAAAGCAAATGATCATTTGTTAAAATACAATGTGCTATACAAATCAAATTGAATCGAATTGAATCATAAAATCATACCTCCATATTTGTCCTTTTATCCAGCTAACTGTGATGAGCGAGGATTATTCGCTTCATCAGAACGGAGAACCAATGTGCCTAAATGACGATTTATCTAAAGTAAATACTTGTAGAAACAGCATGATTTATTAAAAGGTAAGATGTGAGTCCTGTGTTTATTGCGGCTGGTTTGAGGAGCCGTGTTGATTTCAAGTCAATTGCTAAAAGGGTCAAGACGTGAGCGTGTTTTTTTTTTCTTTTTTTTTTCCTTCTTTCCTTTTGTTGTATGTCGAAATTGCTGGTTGCAATTAGACTTTTCTTTTTTTTTTCCCCCGGGTTTTATAAAGGGAGCGAGTGATGAGATACGAGTCTCATGGAACAAAAGCGGGAAAATACATTAAAAGTAACGTGCAGTACAACTCCATTAAAAGTCTTACATTACAGTAGATGCATATCAGGTAGCTCGGTTTTGCAGATTAAGCCTGTTTTACCCCAGAATCATGTTTCACCTGCTCTGCTTTTTTTTTTATACTGGCTGCTGCTGCTGCTCTAGCTTGAGTATTCATTTCTCTTTGTGTGTTTTTTTTTATTTATTTATTTTATCTGTCCTGACCATCAGGTTATTATAAACATGCTTTGCCACCCAGATGACATCAAGACTCCGTGGCAGTTTCATGACGTGAGCTTTATCTGTGTACTGTTACAGTAGCATACAGGTGAAACGTTGAGCTGACATCCAGTGCGGCTTTTGCTGTTCTTTCAATAATTCTGTTTATTTGACTGTATTACAGCTGTCAAACACAAACATCTGCGCCGCTACTGAAAAGACACAAGTTTAATTGTAGAGGTAAATGATATTTGCTTACACTGCATGAAAGACGCTTTTGGTTGACTTTCTTGTTCTCTACCCGTGAAGTGAATAATCTGGTTTTACATACACTGTTTGATTATTCAAATTAAGGAAAAGACACATTCCACTAATGTGGATATGTTATGAACTGTTCACAAGCAATTATAGGAATTATATAATTGTCTATATACAGTCGTCTTTATACACCAGGCCTTTAGGTTTTATTCAGAAGCTAGAAAATCCAGCACTTTTTATTAACATACTGTAGTTGTGAGATTTCGATTGTAGAAATAATTAATGCTGAATTATTAAAATCGTCAACGCTGTTTAATTAGTGTTTCACAGTTAATCATGTTTTAATTGTGGTTGCATTCCTTGGCTTCTTCAGTTGATTAATCTCAAAGTTAGAGATCACAAAGTGAATTTATGATTAGTTAAAAAGTTAATGTTAGTAAATTTGTTTTTAATTGACTTCAGAACATTAAATCACCTGCTTCCTGTTTATTTCAACTATTTGACCATTCGCACTGAGCTCCGGTGATGTTCTAGTGTGTTTTCTCTGCTGGGCAGAGAAATTGCTACAGTTCTAGACAAAAAAAATCAAACCTTTCCATTTATCAATTAAATAAATAACCACACAAAAAGCCGGAAAAGAATTGTGCCCACGTGGCATAATGAAAGCATGTGCGCCGTATCATTTGGAGAAGTTGGATTGCTGGGTGATGCTACAGCCCACTGTTGCCTGGAGCCAGTCTAACATCTGTCATGGTGACATCAGCCGTAGTTGTCATACAAGTGGAAGGGGTGGATAGCACTTCATTCCTTTTTGTGATTATTTTTCGCCCTCTCTGGTTGGTAGTTGATGTTGCCTTGATGGGAGACTGCCCTAAGAGTGATGGGTGGGACTTGGATAGAAGTAAACTTCCCCAAACAATCCCCATCAAACAATGAATTTCCACTCCTTCCAAATTCAACCATTTAGTTTCCTGAAGCCTTACGGAGAACTCCATTCTCTCCATTATGACAATTTTGTAAATGACATCATACCGGTCCTCTATGAGTGAGGTTTCCGGCTTAAACGCTTTTTAGTAATCGTGCTGCTAACAGCTACAGTGCACTCAGTATCCCGAACAGATATTTTAACATCATATTTCTAGATGGATAAAAAGGACTTTCATCCCAATGAAATGTAATGTTTGTCTCAAATATTATCACTAATCCTGTGCAATTTTACAGTAGAAATGATTTCCTTTTTGACAGACCTGGAACAAGTGTAGCGGAAGCCATAATCCATCCAGCAGCTGAAGAAGCCTGAGTGATGAGACTTCTGAACGGCTGTAATGAAAAATCTGACAACATCTTTTTCATTAGAGCACAATAATGGCAGAACTACCGAATACAGGAAAAAGGACAGATTTAGACCTGCAGTACCGTAGAACTTCCTTTATTTCAGTCTCATCCGGTTTGTTTTGCTATATTGTTTTGTCCCCCCACCCCCTCCCAATAAGCAGAAAAACTGCTGCATTATCCTGCACCAGTTTCATCTCAAAAACAGTAAAATCTTGATCATCTTATCCATTACAGTGCAAGCCTGCAGTATAGTCTTTAGCAGACTGTCTAGCCTGCAGGTGTAGTCTGTACTGGCATCATCTCCCTTCTTACTTCTTTTTCATTAAGTTCTGATTTTGTAAGTGTTCTATGTAAAGCAAACAGCAACAGACGCCGAGCGGTCCCGAGAGTACGATACTGGCCCGAAATGCAATGCGGCGTGACAGAACTCCACGTTCCCTGTAGAAGCGAGCATGCATACGGGGTTTATTTGGGGGGTTGTGTTGAGGTGCGGTTCTCTGATTTGTTGTTGGCAGCTCTTGCCGAGTCGAAATGAGTTGAGACGTGCGGGTGCGCGCGCAGGTGCGTGCGCGCGTGCATGTCTATTGGTTGAATGGCTTTTCGATTGCTCGGCTCTTACCAGAAGAGGCCTGTAATCGGTTGTGCCCTCTCTTACAGGGTAGGTCAAAGCTTTCAGCCGCAAGGCACTGAGCGAGAGCTCCCTCCGGGTGTGTGTGTGCCTGTGTTATTATTACAGTTTCTTCGGCTCCTTATATCTTTCTCTCAGAGTCCGGTGCTCACACTGGCCTGGGTGACGGAGTGTGGAGAATGGAGGGCACATGAGAGAGGGATGAACGGAGAAATAGCTTCTGAATCATACTGATTTCTCTGAGCTTTGCCCTCTGTTGCATCATCTCCCCGATGGGTTACTCAAAGGGGGTGTGTGTGTGTGTGTGTGTGAGAGAGAGAGAAAGCATGAGAGAGAGGGAAATGGTGGGGATATTCTACATTAAACTAAAGGTCATAACTCGACCAACTTGACTTTGGTGGGGGAGATAACCTATGAACACCCCCCCCCCCCTTCATTATTGTTGGTGTCACAATAAGAAATCACTTTCTGGGCAGCACAAAAGTCACACACTAATATTTTGTTGATTCCCTTTAGCTTTGATTTTGGTCCATATTCGCAGTGGCATTCATCGACAGCTTTATCATGTTAATAAGGTCATAACATTTATTTCAGTCCAGAGTTTAAAGGATTTTCAGCCGAAGTCCTGTATTGATGATTGGAGAGTCGAAACACTCAGTAAACTCTTCTCCAGCACATCCTAAAGATTTTCAGTGGGGTTAAAGGTCAGGACACTGTGGTGGCTGTTTCACGTGTGAAAATGATTCCTCATGCTTCCAGAAAACACCTGTGTCATCATGTGCATAGATGGGATAACCTAGTCATTCAGGACACTGCAGACACTTGTGGAGTGGGCACTATGCATGATGGGTGCATCGCTTCATGTGCTTCCCTTCTTAGTGGTGTCGACCTAAAATCAGCAGAACACATGACTTTTTTTCCATTGCTTCAAACACCAATCTTTATGCTTCCTAGCAAATTTATGGCTTTTTTTTGTTTCTGATTAGTCTCACAACCAAGTGGTTTTCTCGTGACCACAGGATTGTTTAGTCTCATTTCTCATTCTCATCTCAGCATGTAATTACGTAATGCTCTTAGCTCTTACATAGCTGCTGTTTTTATACGAAAGTACATTTACAAGCTTCATTCATTCTTTTTTTTTTTTTTTGCATTCCTTCTGTCAGGTTGATGCTTCAGCACTAAACAGTACATCGAGGTTTTAATATGTAAAGCGTTGACCAGATTCCAGACTCAATTCCAGAAACTTGCACAATCTCCTTAGTTGTTTTCTTTGCTTGATCCAGGACAGTGCTTTGACCTTCTGAAAGAAGATACGTTTAAGAAGAAAGAAGCTACTCACTGCATCATTTAGGGTTGCATGTTCTCCAGCTGGACTGCGATAATAATTCAATTTAAGTGATGTGTAAGCATGTGTGAAACAAATAGTAAAAAAAAAACTTAATAATAATAACCTCATTAAATTCCAGCACGTAATGAAACCAAACAGGAAGCATCCATCCTTTCTTATTCTGGAGAAGTGACTCAGAGGAGATAAAAAAAAAAAAAACTTTTATAGATTCAAGTGGAAATATGATTGAATCATAATAACAACCAATTAAATAGGTTATTTGTTTGAAAAACAAAATCTGCAACCCTTTTAACGACGGTGTCCAGTGGAAACGTGGTAATTAGACTAAATTAGGAGCGGAAATATTCCCAAAGCATATTTAAGTAGATTACCGAAGCATGCCTTGGTTGTTTGTGTGAGCCTGGGTCCACAGACTTCCTGAAGAAAGCATTTCCTTTAGAATGCAATAATAATGTCCAGCAAATGTGCAGCCTAGCCTTTTGTATTTACCGTTGCTTTAATTAATAAAGTTGGCAAGCAGCCAGATGTTTAGCCTATTTGAACCGAGGTTCATTCCCCCCAATAATGGTGAAATGCTTTTTTTTTTTTTTTTTTTTTGTATTGCATTGCAATGATGCAATTAAACAAGCAGGATGTGACCGAGAGAAATGGAGCACACCTCCTGCATCATTCCAGTCTTACCTTTTCTCCATCATCATCTTCTCAGCTGAATGCAAACACATCTTGTAACATTGACACGTTTTCTTTTAGAATTTGTGCCATTTTTTTAGACAAGGTGAAAGCATTTAAATCACACAGTGCTGAATGGGAAGCTCCTCATGTACATTACCAGTCAAAGGTTCCTTCACTCTACTGTCTTGAAATTTCAAAACCATGAAATAACCCATATGACATTAACTAATTAAGTAGCAACAACAGTTTTGTTTTTATTTTAAAACTTTTGACTGGTAGTGTACTTGCCTATACAGTATACTAGAACTGGTTTACAGTGTAGTATGAAATAAAAATCAGGAAAAAACATGGATTTAGAAGGTGTACAAACTTTTGATTGGTAGCCTATGTGCCGTACTGTATACGGGTTGATGTCAGGCAATAAGTTAAAACAGCAAAACCTGCCTCTAAAATGGCACCTTGTGACATCGCGGGTGCGTTTCTCCCTCTGTTGTGCCTACAGTTTTACATCCTCAGCCATCTCTCCGTGACGTTCGCATGGTGGAGGAGTAAAAATGAACGACTGCTGTCCCAGTCCCACTTTCTCACAGCCCGGTCGGGGTTATGGATGATCCGCTTCTGCTCGCAGCAAAATGAGATTTTCATCACAGTGACAAACACACTAATAAAGGTTTCATCACATCATGAGTCTGTGCCATCTTAATCGACTCCAGTTAGTTCAGCCTTGCCTCGGAAATAAAGCTTTTTTTAGGCCACGGCCCCACGTGGAATGTGACGATAATATAAACGATAGTTAAAGGTATTAGCCGTATTTAAATAGCATCATTTAGCATATTGATATTACACGTTGTAATTATCTGCCAGGATGAATTGCTGTTTGAGGCAGAAGAGTTTAATAAAGTCTGGTTTAGGCTGCCGAGAGATCGTTGTGTGTGCACGCGCAGTCTGGGTGTAGCGTAGCGTAATATACGGTATGTTTGTGCGTTTATGACTTGCTCAGCTTCGCAAAATAAGCTAAGGTAGACAGACTTCATTCGTCTCCATCACTTGTTCTTTTTCCTGTTCAAGTAGCGAGGAAAGGCAGTTTTGTGCCAGCAGGTCAACGATTAGAGCCGACCAAAGGACAGAACCACTCAGAGAATGAGTGTGTGAGAGGGAAAGAAGGATGGGAGGATAGAGAGCGATCAGAAAGAGAAGAAATGAGGGAGAGAAACGCATTTGTGTTGTCATTTGTAGTGTAAACACAAAGGTTTGTTTCTCGCATCTGATTGTGTAAATTAATACACCATGCACTTATTACACCATGAGTGTTTTCTTCTCTGTCTCCTCGGCTCGCTCCTGTGAGGGTCAGGGTATTGAGGAGTGCTATAGCGCTTACAGTACATTTGGGAAACGGCTGCCTCCCCCTCAGGAGCACGAGCTAAAGATCACTCCTGTCCCTCCCTCCTGCCCTATTAAAGACTCCCAGTGCTCCTGTGACATCGACTCACCAACCCCCCGCTGCAAACAGACGAGTACCGAGCAGGAATGTGTGTGTGTGTGTGTGGTATGTGTTGACTGATAGAAATGGCTAGTTTTAAAAAGCTTTTAAGGTCAAGAACGGTCTAATTGCAGCTCTCCAAGCGCCTATTTTCTGCAATAGATTAGAAGCGGATTGGCCGTTTCTTTTTCATCCTGACGTCTCACTGAGGTGCTCTGGGTGTAACGTATTCAAAATAACGTTTTCGTCCTCATGCTTTAGAAGGTTTAAGCCAATTTCCAACAAGGCAGCAAAAGTAAAATGACTTTGTTTTAGTGCATTTCCAGTATTTAGTCCACATTAATCCAAAAGGCCATGTCACAAAGCACATGCCACTATACGCTATCATGGGGATACCATAGCTACCATAGAGTGACGTGCTGTGACATTTTGATTTATAAGGGGAATTCAAATCAATCCAGAACTGATTGAAGGAGTAACACCGATTGACCATTACAGAAGACTTTAAGCATAGTATGGTGGCGAGACTCTTAGCTGCAGTAGAACACGAGACGCATCCGTTTGTTGGAGCTGTACTCAATCATTCACCACCACCACTTACACGTTACTAACCCTGGAACTCGGCTGAACAAGTCCTGACCTTGTTCCAAGCTATTTCCACATGTTTGGGCCATTAAAGGAGTTCCTGGGAGGCCATAATTTCAGACGTGAAGCAAGCAGTTGGATACAACTTGGGTATAATTATAATAATAATAATAATAATAATAAAAATTCTACGTTGATAAAATAATCAGATGTATAAGATTACATTATTTGTATTATTATTTTTTTACATATCCCAGATTTGGTTATTGATCAAAGGCTCAACAGTGGCACTGCTGGGGCTTGAACCACCGACCTTCAAATAGTAGCAGGAGATTATATAGAGAAATAAAGCCAGTTTTCACTCTCAAAAATGTGTTGTTATTCTGCGCAATCAAAGTTTGACTTGAACACCCCATGTCATATCTAACACACTAATTTTTTTTTAAGCTGTAAAATAGTGCGTGTTTATATTGCTCCAGACCTTGACAACAGCTCTGTTAATGAGGTATTGTCTCTGGGAAATGAATGCCTTTATATATAAAAACAAAACGCCACCACCACAAGTTTCTTAGTTGACCGAGCTAACTGAATTGCCGGGAGCAGTTTTATTTGCTGACGGATGAATCCGTGTAAACCGTGTTCGTCTACTTGTTGACAAATTATCTGCTGGATGAGTTAATGAGAGGTAGATGAAAGAAATAATGGGATTTTTCTGCTTTAACAATGAGCCACATGTTGTTTTAGAAAGGTGCATCCGACATCTCATGTAGCTAATAAACCTGCCTATAGGCGTCCGATCATCCGCTCATAACAATCAGTTGGTTTCATTTGCGAGGAAGATTGAGCACGGAACGTCGCTTCGGTGCCGCACACACAAGCCGATATTTACGCTTAATGATAAAAGAAACTGTTATGCCCCTTCCATGCGTTCCTTTGGCTAATTTTGTCGTATTTAATTAGCTTCTGTGCTTGCGGCTACGATTGTGTAATGAATGTTATTATAAGTAGCATAACAAGCTCTTTGTGTTTTAATGGATATCCAAATTGGCTATTATGCAGTGCTTTAATATTAATACTATAGTTCTACTACTACTATTAATAATAATAATAATAGAAATAGGCTTATATTGATAATTATTTAAATGTTAGCTAACCATACCTAGCCGTTTTCTCCCATTCTGAGTAGGCAGCAAAAAAAGTGATTAGTCACCCAAGTTCATCTTTATAGAACACATGAGAGTAGGGTATTAAAAGAAATCAAACAAAAGTTGACCCAAGGTTTGAGGTAATGCTTAAGCCAGTTGAGCCATGTTAAGTTGCTAGCGCCCCAACAATAGCCAGCCTGTATCCAGAAAAGTTCTAGGAAAAAAAAAAAACAAAGCACTGATATGAAGTTACCATGTGACGCCGGCCAACCGCATTTGTACGAACTGCGAGATCTGTATTGTCACACGCGTAACACACTCGGAGGACAGCACTATCCACTTCTTTCCACTTTCGGGACCTCACAGATGCCTGTGATTGGCTGTATAGCCGTTATTGTTGTGAGAGAGCGAAGTACATAGCCCCCCCCCCCCCCCCGTACATCTGTGAATGACGATCCCGGCCGAGGTGGCTCGGAGCCCTCTACAGTCATTCCTGAACATGAACATTCAGCGGGTGGAACGCCTCATCAAAAAAAAGTGCTTTGTTACCCTGGTGACTTCCTGATCTACATAGGACAGTACAGAGAGTAACGTATTAAAAGAAACCGAGACGAAATTTGACTGGAGTTTGGAGATAATTTCATAAACAGGAGCTGTGTTAAGTCATGTTATGTTGCTAGCGATACGACAACAAAATAATTAGCCAGCCTCTGATGAGAAGTTCTAGAACAAAAAAAAAGTTTTTGTACTAAAAGGTTTTTTATTTATTATTATTTTTTTTTTTACCTGTTTTGGTGAAGTGTTTTGTTTGTGGTTGTAGCTGCTAAGTGCTAACATCAACAAAACAAAGATTCCTGCAGTAATGCTTGCTTTTAGCTAGCTAGTTAGCCTGGCATGCTAACATTAGTGTTTTTGTTAAATTACACAATACTGGAGCTTCTCTTTACTCGACCTGAGATATTCTTAGCTTTCTCTTTCTTTCTTCTATCTCTCTCTCTCTCTCTCTCTATCTCTCTCTCTCTCTCTGGGTGGTCTGAGTGTGAGTGTAGAGGAAGCTGCAGCTCTGTATTGTCTCAGTGTAATGGGCTGGGACAGCTCGTTCACCCCACACTGTTGTGTAGGACACAGTGAGGTTGGTGAGAGATGAGGCCTCGGCGAGGACAGTGAAGTACACATGCACACACACAGCTGTGTTAGGAAAACACACACACATGCACTCGCCTGAATGAACTCCACTATGGATCAGTGCTACTTTAGTGTCTATATGCAAATGATACACCTCATTTTACTGCCTAAACTCTGAGCTGCTATAAATGTACTAGATGCGTCTGCGTGTGTGTCTGTGTGTGCCTGTGTCTGTCTGCGTGTTCGTGTGTGAGCATGTGCTTGTTTGTAAGAACAGCAGCACCAAACCTCAGCATGCTGCTTTGGGAACCATCTGTAACATCCTCTTTTTTTTTAAGAATTGATCATTTGCACCTAATAGTATTTTAATCTCTTCATATGTGTGTACGTGTTTGCGTGTGTGTTTTTGTGTTAATGCCCCGCCTCCCTTGTCATAACCAGCTGTTGGCAGATGCCACAAATGAGCAGGCCCTCGTTTAGGTTGTTAATTAGCTAATAGCGACCTGTTGCTGGGCGACGGGTTTGTTATTAGTTTAGCTGTATTAATACTCGTAGGACATGGATCGCCCCTGGGCACATGTGCCTGTGTGTATTTACACACTTGCTCTCTCTCCCTTGTGTGTGTGGCTAGAGAGTAGCTTTGAAACCATGTTTTTGGTCTATGCAGTGACACCAAGCTCATCTTTTAAGTTTTCCTTCTTGACACTATGTCTTACACTAGGTCTGTCTCTCTTACAAATAATTTCTGTATCTTTTTCTTTTAATGTCCGTCTCTCAGTGTCTCTCTTTTACAGTGTCAGAACCTCTCCCAGTATTGGTCTATCTGTCTCTTTCAGGCTGTCTTTGCAGCATTATTAAATAGCCTGCCTGTCTGTCTCCTTGTTACTTTCAGTGTTTGTCTCTCTCTTGCAGGGTGTGTCTGTCTTTCTGTCTCTCTCACATGCAGTGTGTCTCACTTTCTTTCTCAAGTACTCTGACTGTTTTCCTCACGAATGAAGTGTCTCTCTCTCTCTCTCTCTCTCTCTCTCTCTCTCTCTCATAGTGTTTCACTCTCTTTTTTGCACAGTGTGTGTCTCTCTCTGGTCTCTATCGCTGGTCAGCTGTTTCTCACTCTCTTTCTCGCAGTGTTTTTCATTCTCACTGTTTGTCTGTGACTCACAGGGCCTCTCTCTCTCTCTCTCTCTCTCTCTCTCTCTCTCTCTCTCTCTCTCTCTCTCTCTGAGTATGTCTGTCTCTTTCATATTCCTCTTCCAGGTCTTCCAGGCCCTCTTCTGTGTCTGTCTTCTTAGTCTTCTCCTTTCCTGCTCTCGCTTCATATGTGTGGCATACTACGTGTGGCATTTCTGTATTCATTGGTAATTGTCTAATCAATCGCTGTAGCTCATGACTGGGCTTTGTAATTCTAACTGACACAGGCTCTAATCAATCATGTACAGCGTGTATTAACTCCTATATCCCCACTCCACCAGCCCTAATCACTGTGATTGATCTTTTTATTGGCCGCGTTCTAATCCTACAGCTAGCAGCACCGCCGTCCAGCATCTCGGCCACTTAGCCAGGACGGACTGGTTGCCGTAGCAACCTCTTGGATTAGGCTCTGCATTTTTCTCTTGCAGTCTCAGTCCATACACACACACATGCGTGCACGCACACACAGGGCAGTAGAACGCATGTCAGACACAGTCAAATGATTTTCCCATCCGTCCTCTGGCTAGCTTAGCGTCACAGTCAACAAGATGGATTCGGCGTGTGCTCGGCCCCGCTCGTTCATAGTTTCATCATTTCCTCTGCGTGTCTCTGACCGAGCCTTC
>JAAGKR010013494.1:0-13869 GCA_011419295.1 Clarias macrocephalus
CTAAGCGTAGTAACTTAGAGTGTCCAAAGGGTGGCACTGTTGTCATAAAGTTAGGCCTTTTCTACAGCCGCCCCCTAATTTGTTGAGCAAATTTGTAAATAAAGAAAGGCCTATTATGCTTTGTCATGGCCATCGGGTAAGGCAGGTAGTCTGATTAGACGAGCCACAGGCCTTGTGTAACTCTTGTCTTTGACGTTAACCACAGCTGTACGAACTCGTCCGTCTAATCCAGGAATTACTTTGGCTACAGTGCCTACTTGCCATAGAGCCCTGGGCGATTGATGGTCTATAATCATTACCACTGCTCCAACCGTAAGGTTTTCGGAGTCCTTTAGCCATTTTTGCCGTTGTTGTAATTCTGGAAGGTAATGGCGTACAAAGCATTTCCAGAAGTTTTCAACTAGGATCTGGCTGTGTCGCCATCTCTTGCGGCTGAGTATCTCCGATTCTGGATATACGACCTGTGGCAATGCGGAAGTTGGCCGGTGAATCATGATGCACCGAAACCGCGTAGGTGAGAGAGGGGAATTACCGCCAGCTGAGTGAGTGGTGTCGCGCAAGTTGCTGAGCTCTCCTGCTCTCTTAGCGCGAGCCAACTTTGAAAACTGCTCATGTTCTTTTACGTGACTAACCTTCAAATGTCTGATGAGGTTCGTGGTGTTAAAAGGCTTTGGTGCTTCCCGCCTCATGGAATTGGCTTGTTACACAGGTTGCAGATTGCTAATCGATTGTCTTTTTCACACAACACATAGAATTGCCATTTTAGCAGCGTGCAAAAAAAATGTCCTGCAAGTTTTGCATCATCTGATCGCCTTCTCTATATCGGCCATTATAAGGACTGCCGATCAAACTTCCCAAAGCAATTATCTGCCGATTATGATCGGCAACCAATCAATCGGAGCACCCCTAGTATGCACGCACGCGAGTGTCATTAGCGATGTTCATTGCTAATTATTCAGATAAAACAGTCTTTCCGTTAATGTGTGTGCGCAAGCACATTACACACACACACACACACACACACACACACACACACACACACACACACACACACACACACACATACAGCGCCTGCGCGCATAAACGGAAACACTTTTCTCTCTGGATTTATTTTTACACCATTGATTTAAAGTGCAGGTTAAATTGTTTTATTTTTACTTTATATATTGTATTAATTATTTTTTGTATTTATTTCTTTGGGCTGTGGAACGAATAATTAAAGTTTTCATTATTTTTATGGGAAAATTCGATTTGGAATACAAGCCCGTTTCCGGAACGAATTATGCTCGTAATCCAAGGTTCCACTGTAATGAGTGCAGAAATTAACAAGATTTTTCATAATTTCTGTATTGTAAATCATTTCTTGATCAACCCTAAGAAATTTAAGATTTTAGATTTTCATGAGCTGTAAGTCATAGCCACTGAAATAAACAAATCAAAAGCACCCTTTATAATGAGCTGTTACTAAATACAGTCAGGACTTACAGTATCCTAATTTTTCAAGATGTATATCCAACCAATTTGGACATCACAGTAAGCAATGTTAAATAGCAGTAAGAAAGTAGAAGCTGTATCCAAGTACTATCTGGACAAAGCCATCCCTCAAAACTCGAATGCAAAAATAAGACAAGAGCTACGGAGGGAAGCCACAGTGAGGCCAACAGTCACTCTAAAAAAATTACAGAATACAGTGGCTGAGACTAGCATGTGGATACATCAGAAACATTTCAAGTGCTCTACATAATTTAGGACCGTATGGGAGGGTGGGTAAAAAGAAACTATAGAACAAAAAGAATCATATTATAGCATTAGTGAGCCCAAGTTCTAATAATGTTTTGTTGGTTTGATGAAAAAGGTCAAGATTACTTTATTTGTTCAAGTTTTTAACATTTGGTGGTAGCATTATAGTTACTGGTCGCTTTCTATTTTAAACATATTTTAAAAATTGTCACTTATTTTCTTTTGCGCATTTCACATGATACGCTAACACAAGATAAGCTGAATGTGTATGGAATAAAATCACTGTCAAAAATAAACGTGCGTTTAAAAAAAAGTTTGTAATTTTGTGTTTTGTCCGAGTTGGATTCCAAAATCTACGGCCACAACAGCTTACAGATACGATATTTTGTGTGTTTGTTACAGGACAACTCTGAAACATACTGACTCTGACCGTTTACAGACACAAACCTCGTTTTTACAACTCCGTTACACGGGCGAATTGCGAAATTACGCCCATGAATGTAGTGTGTTACACCACTGTCAAAAATACGTCATCAAGACCACATGCACAGGCATTACTATCCGGGGGATGAGGAATCATTTCGGCAACCATTTTAAATCACCGGCGCCAAAAAGCGCTCTGTCATCGTTTCAGGTAAGTATTATTTCACAGATTCGTACACGTTTAAGAAGTAAAATTCCAGAGATGTTTTAACTATACCAGGTAAGAATTTATGAGTTTAAAACAATGGCAGGGCGCATGCGTCGAATCACTAAATGTGGAAAAGCTAAAAATGTACATTACCGATGCCAGTAATGTAAAAACCAACCAAAGCCATAAAAAGTTTACACAGTATGTACACCATTATGGCTGGCAGTACCCCATATTCTGTCACAAGTAAGGGTATAAAAGTCGCGCCTCTAAAACCTCCTTGAGGCATTAGTTAAACCTGCTCTCAAGAACAGCTTAAAATGTCCTCTGAGAAGGGTCATGCACATTTTTTCTTTTAGCATCAATGCTAATCTCTTTTTTTTATTTTACTGAGTGCACAGAAATGAAAAAGCACTAAAATCAACATATTTGCCACACAGAAACTGCTAAATCAACCGATTACACCAGAGTACTGGATGAAAGCTTAACACAACTCACTGTTACACATACATACACAAGTAGGCATGGATGCATGCTCAAGCATTCATTATTAAAACACTGAAAATGTTTTTAGGATGGCCATGCTAAACCCTGGTTCTAAACAGCACACATTATACAGCAGATTTTTAGTGCCCCAAGGAGGTTAATTAAAGGGATACCACTGCTATTTTTAAATACCCCAGGCTACGGTATTACCACCCAAACCTTTCAACAAAACATCATCCTACAAACCAGCAAAACTTTGCTCAGGAAAAATGGTGAATATCACTCCCAAAAAGGGTGCAAATCTGGTATAAACTTGTTTATGTTGTAATGAACATAAAAACAGTTATTACAGCAAAGGACGGTTTCAACATTATTTTATTATTATTTGTTGTTGTTTTTATAATAAGCACATGCTAATATGCAATAATAATGTCGTTTGTATTCCACTTAACTCTGATGATTTTCAGGGAGCTGAATACTTTTTAAAAGCCCTGCATGCTGCATTAGCACCCCTGATGGTGTGTTGCAGCAATCAAGCTACAAGGGTAAATCAAAAGAAAAAAATATCCACACTTAGGCAGTAGAATTTTTTTTACTCAACTTATAGAAAAGAAAAATACATCACTTTTCATAATATTTCATTTTCCTAATCTCCTAGCAGTCAATACACTTTGTCCATCAGTCAACAAGCTTTCGCATTCCCTCATTTAAAAATGGCTTCGTGGCTCAGCCAAAATGCACCACTGTCTTCACTTCTCATTCAGAAGTGACTCTTTGTCCTCGTAGGGCTGCTTTCAGGGGACCAGTGAAAGTCCAATGAAGCAATAAAAGGGCTATAGACAGGATGTTTTAACACCTCAAAACAAAGCTTTTACAACGTCAACAGTGTGAGTAGAAATGTGCATCACCATGCAAGATCAGAAGTTTAGGCTTCACCTCTTCAATAAGCCTCTGTAACAAGCACTGATGATTGTATAACCTTTTTCCTGATAACGAGCCAATACTGGCCCTTGAGAATTAAAAAAAACTGTAAGCATCAATTTTGAACTCGAACTGTTATCAACAATACTTTCCAGTTGAAAAACTTTACAGTTTGAAGTTTGTGCAGAACAAAAAAAATTATAATGTCCAAAAACTATGGCAATGTACATGGATTCACCTCAAATCTGATTTAAGACAGACTTAAAAATTCTGATATTCAGCACAACCTCAAGGGTGATACTTGATTTTATACAACAGTTCCAGAAACGTCATTTTCCATCAATAGATTATGAGCGGAGTTGGCAACCTACAGTTGACAACTGACAGTCTTCTGGGGTTGAATCCCAAATAGTGTTTAATGGAAAGCTCATGCACTAGGGTGTACAAGCCCTTGCTCCACACACCAAGTAGAAGGGTTGGGTATCGTTTTGGTTTTCTTCTGAAACCAGTGCAAAGTCGATGTTAACGGTGCCTGAACCGATTCTTTAAGGTGGATAACATCTTTTTATTAAAAAAAAAAAACATTAACAAAAAACATTAAAAGCTGAAATATAAGTAAATAGAAATTTCAACAAATTTACATACTATCTAACTAAGATACAATAATTAAACACCAATAACAGTAGTTGGTATTCTTGGTATGCTACAAACCAGCTTAAAATTTCAGTAATTCTTGTGAAGAAACAAGACCGTATTTGTGTTATCTGGCAAAATACCACACCTTTCCTGACTTTGCTAGGGTTGGTGTGAATAGTGTCGGAAACACACACACTGCCACATGCTGTTAAATCCGCGTGTCCTCAAACGTTTCATTAGGTTTGATGCATCCCTGTTTACACGCAGTGGTTAAAAAACGTTTGTTGCATGTTGCGGTGTCACAATCCTTTGTTGTGAAATACAGCCACACTTTAGAAAGTTTAGCTTTAGCCATTTTAATTTAACCGTGTTTAGCTTAGCGAGCTAACGCTACCTGCTGCTGTCGGAGCAAGTATAATTACTACATGCATGCGCTCATCGAATGCTCTCGATTTCCGAGTTGTGCTGACTAAAAAGATTTAGTTGTATTATTATTATTATGTTCACGTGCATTTTCCAAGTTGAGAAATTATTTTTCATGTGCGGTGAGGGTGATGATGCTTCTTACATCCATTTAAGAGAACCAGAGACAAATACAGTACAGTGGAACCTTGGATTGCAAGCATTATTAGTTCCAGAAGTGTGCTTTTATAACAAAACACTCATATATCAAAGCAAAGTTCCCCCATAAGAAATAATGGAAACTCCAACAACTGATTTATTCGTTAATTCGTCAATTAAAAATATTAATATAAAAATGTATTAATACAAAATATTTTTTTAAATAATAATAACCTGCACTTTACCTTTGAAAAGAATCCTGGCTCTAGTGAGGATATTTTGAGACCAGAGAGAGGAGGAGGAAGGGGGCTGCTGTGTAGGTTGACACACATACCAGTTTACCGATAGAGACCCTCACTCTACATCCACATACACAAAATAAAAGATGCTTTTATGCGCACACACGTGGCCACAGTGTTAAAGTAAACAGCACACACTCACACGGATATTGACTATACGAGTGGCGCACGCGCACTGAGACAGAGCATGGGAGACGATTACCCACAATTACGCTGTGCAAGAGAGAGAATAGAATAAATATTGGCTTAGTTGTGATTACGTGGCGGTCGGCGTCAAAACGAGAAGGGCAAGCGTGCTACTTGATGATACTTTGTACTTGTCAAGATCAAGAACCGCTCGTTTTTCAAGCCATAATTTATTACTAATTTTTGCTCGTCTTGCGGAACACTAGGAAACCGGGTAACTCGCAATCCGAGGTTCCACTGTATTTGTATTTCAGTTAATCACTCTGGCATTAAAGTGGCAACAAAGTGAGGCACATAAATCTGCGTTCTGATTCGGTTCTATAGGTACTGGTACCATATTGGAGCCCGAGTTTAAAGAAGTATTTGTGTTAGAAGCGAGTTAGCTTTTCAGAACGATTTAAAAGCAGTTACTAAGGGAACTTAGTTCAAGGTGTTAGTGTGATCAGATAGCTTTTCTTGGTTATATGCATCACTTCCGTGATTGGTTTTGAATGTGGGTTTTGGCAGGCAGCTGTTCTCCCCTCTTTTCAAAACTGAACACTATCGAATCGTGCAAACGACCAGCAGTTAGTGCAATTAATGACGGTTGGATCAACAACTGTGATGCGAAGTAATATACATTCTTAAACAACCTAGCGGTGGTATGCTTTATCTTCACCACTCGTGGATTGCCTCTTGGCCAATCATACCCCTTCAAATCAAATCAACCAGTTCTTTCTGTCTTTTCAGACAGCCAAAGCACCAGTCCTCATGCAGAAAAAATGGTTTCTTTAAAAATTTACCCAATATTCTACAGGCAGCTCAAATGCTCTCTCATGTCTAGACGACTTTATCCTATATACAGAGTCACAGGGGACCTAAGGCATGAAGTGGGGTAAACCCTGGACGAAGTGCAAATCACATACACAGACACTCACGCTCATTCACACACTATGGGCAAAGTGGGAAAGCCAATTGGACTTTGTGAGGAAAAGAGTACAGCAAGTCCCCGATTTACACACATTTGAGTTATGAATTTTCGCAGATACTAACGGACTGGGGATCTACAAACATTCCTAAATGCAAACAAAGTAGCTCACATGTATTGTACAAAAAATAGACACTGCAGTTCACCAGATACCAATATTTACAATTATATTATACAATATTTTCAATGTGTAAGTAAATGTATAAAATGTGCAAAATCCTGTCTATTGTATGTGTGCGTGTGTGGGATGCAGGAAAAATGAGTCGGCCTCACCAGTTTCTATGAATCAGTCCGAGAGCCTAATGACAGAAAATGGCTGTCCCTGCTGTGTCACCAGGATTCCCCTCGGAATCTGGAGCCGCAGTGTCGCGAGAGTCTAATGCGGAACCAAAAAACCAAACCTGAGCGTGTTTTTTTTTATGCTTTACATTGTATATTTAAGATGAGGTGCAGTGTTAGACACTGTGACTGGCCGCCTGACATTCCACAAGGTTCCTCAGGATCCACAAGCTTTCGTGAGGAAAGGCAACAAAAATAAACGTGTTTAATATGCGAGGAAAATTGAAAACGTAATCACTACACCAAAACTGCAAAAACTCGCAGTGACTCACGTACTTACAGCCACTGCGCTGACGGTGTAAGACTTGTTTGTCAAACTTACAAACAAACCCGACTTATGAACTGATGCTCAGAGAACAAAACGCATTCATATTCAGAGACTTGCTCTACCCAGAGGAAACCTGGCTAGCACAGAGAGAACATGCAAACTTCATGCACACAGCCCCCAAGGCGAGAATCAAATCTGGATCCTGTAGATGCAAGGTGACAGTGCAAACCACTAAGCCACTGTGCCACCCGAAACGCTTTCTAGTAACGATCACAAAGCCATGTTCACCATTGTTGTTGTGCATGCCGCTAGCATTTTTATTGCCGCTACTATTGCCGGGAAAGTAGAGATGTACCCAGATGCATGAAGTGATGTGATGACGTCGAAAAACAAGGACACTTATTAGGAGGTTCACCATTAAACTAGCATCAGACATGAATTAGCACCTGGTTCACTTTGGTGGAAAAGAGGCTTTATAATCCAATCTGTCAGAAATAACTGTTGTATAATATACAATAACGTATCAGTGACGAAACGTTGTCTTGTTTGAACGTGGTTGAAAATGTTGTTCAACAATGTATTACAAATAGTAATAATTCACTGTGTTTTAAGATGAACTATTTTAATCTGTTTGCAAAAAAAATTATTTATTGCATCATACAACAATGCACAGTGGATTATGTTCCTATAACAGCACACCGCTAAAGTGTCCTTGTTTACAAAATATACAAAAACACACACAAAAAAATTGATGAGGCAGTGGTTACACGTAATATGGCAGGATATTCAATTCTAGGGGCAGACAGAGGGGCAGCAAAACGCTTCAAAAACTACTTAATGCATCTTTAACTAATTTTGCGAATGCACCCTTTAATATTAAAATAATATTTTTGGCATGAGTGTGTGTGTTTGTTGTTGCGTGTAGATTGGGTTTTTAACACAGTCTAAACCTTACATTATAGCTTGGAAATGTATAAAAGCATAACAGTTAGGAATCCTACAGCACTGAATACGGGCACTATAGAGAATAGTTTAAAGATAATATTTACCCCCTCACGCTATAGAGTGCTATAATAAGTTATGCTGTGGTCATTTCTAGGTTTTGTGCAGCTTTTGTAAAGCTTGGCTGGCCATAATTAGAGACAAAGCTCTCGATGGAGCACAATGCAATAGAGGATCAGGGAGAAAGAGCACCACGTTAGCTTTAAAAACCGACGTCTAGACCTTTATTTTACTTGACGTACTGCTTACTCGCTAAGCAATTTCACCTAACTCGTATAAGAAAACAGTAAATAAGGATTGCGTTTTCCAGCAGTAAACTTGTGAAAACTAGCCAACTGGCTAATATTATGTACCAAGCTAACGGCAGGAAAAAAAGAGAAATCTTTGTTGATCATAAGCTAAGATATACGGCCAGAGCTGTACTGGTGAGTAAACCAAGCTGCTTATTACCCCCACCGGCGTCGTTTCACCACGACAATATGTCGTAAGTAAAATCTCAGTAAAACGTGTTTTAAAAGAAGTACCTTACCTTCACAGAGCCCAAAATGCATCAAATTCTAGCCAGCGAGGGTTTTCAGACATGAAACAAAAATGGCTTCTCCGTTCTAACCCATGGGGAGGGGACTGGTGCGAGGTGGGCGGGGCCACGCTGTGACGCAGAATTCTCGGTTTAAATAGCTAGCTAGCTGAGAAGAAGTGTTGGGAGAAGTGGCCTCAGAAGGAAAGTTTGTAAGGAGGTCAAATGGCAATAGTAATAGGTGTGTATGTTAAAGATATTGGTGCAACTGTAGTATGGCCTTAAGATCCCTCTGGGTATAAGAAACACCAAATGTTGATTTGAAAATATTAACGATCAAGCATGTTGATGGGAAAACTGACATGGTTGGCGAATACTATAGATATACTATATGGACAAAAGTATTTGGCCAAACCTGCAATGACATTGTATATATACACTAAAAGTTTGGACACACCTTCTCATTCAGAGAGTTTTCTTTATTTTCATGACTATGAAAATTGTAGATTCACACTGAAGGCATCAAAACTATGAATTAACACATGTGGAATTATATGTACATAACAAAAAAGTGTGAAACAACTGAAAATATGTCATATTCTAGGTTCTTCAAAGTAGCCACCTTTTGCTTTGATTACTGCTTTGCACACTCCTGGCATTCTCTTGATGAGTTTTAAGAGGTAGTCACCTGAAATGGTCTTCCAACAGTTTTGAAGGTGTTCCCAGAGATGCTTGTTGGCCCTTTTGCCTTCACTCTTCACTCTGCGGTCCAGCTCACCCCAAACCATCTCGATTGGGTTCAGGTCTGGTAACTGTGGAGGCCAGGTCATCATGCGCAGCACCCCATCACTCTCCTTCTTGGTCAAATAGCCCTTACACAGCCTGGAGGTGTGTTTGGTGTCATTGTCCTGTTGAACAATAAATGATTGTCCAACTAAACGCAAACCGGATGAAATAGCATGCCACTGCAAGATGCTGTGGTAGCCATGCTGGTTCAGTATGCATTCAATTTTGAATAAATCCCAACAGTGTCACCAGCAAAGCACCCCCACACCATCACACCTCCTCCTCCATGGTTCACGGTGGGAACCAGGTATGTAGAGTCCATCCGTTGATCTTTTCTGCATCGCACAAAGACACGGTGGTTGGAACCAAAGATCTCAAATTTGGACTCATCAGGCCAAAGCATAGATTTCCACTGGTCTAATGTCCATTTCTTGTGTTCTTTAGTCCAAACAAGTCTCTTCTGCTTGTTGCCTGTCCTTAGCAGTGGTTTCCTAGCAGATATTCTACCTCGAAGGCCTGATTCACACAGTCTCCTCTTAACAGTTGTTCTAGAGATGTGTCTGCTGCTAGAACTCTGTGTGGCATTGACCTGCTCTCTGATCTGAGCTGCTGTTAACCTGCGATTTCTAAGGCTGGTGACTCAGATGAACTTATCCTCCGCAGCAGAGGTGACTCTTGGTCTTCCTTTCCTGGGGCGGTCCGCATGTGAGCCAGTTTCTTTGTAGCGCTTGATGGTTTTTGTGATTGCACTTGGAGACACTTTCAAAGTTTTCCCAATTTTTTGGACTGACTGACCTTCATTTCTTAAAGTAATGATGGCCACTCGTTTTTCTTTACTTAGCTGCTTTTTTCTTGCCATAATACAAATTCTAAGAGTCTATTCAGTAGGACTATCAGCTGTGTATCCACCTGACTTCTGCACAACACAACTGATGGTCCCAACCCCATTTATAAGGCAAGTAAACCCACTTATTAAACCTGACAGGGCACACCTGTGAAGTGAAAACCATTTCAGGTGAGTACCTCTTGAAGCTCATCAAGAGAATAGCAAGAGTTTGAAGAACCTAGAATATGACATATTTTCAGTTTTTCACACTTTTTTGTTAAGTACATATAATTCCACATGTGTTAATTCATAGTTTTGATGCCTTCAGTGTGAATCTACAATTTTCATAGTCATGAAAATAAAGAAAACTCTTTGAATGAGAAGATGTGTCCAAACTTTTGGTCTGTACTGATATATATAGTGGTACCTCAGCATACAAATTTAATTAACTCCGAAGACAAGCTCTTAAGGTGAAATTTCATATTGCAAAATGCATTTTCCCATAGGAAGTAATGTAAGTGCTGATAATCCGTTACAGCCACCCAGAAATATTACAAGTATTACCAATTTGGAACACTATAATTATATTTTTAAATATAACATTTAGAAAATATACATGACATGCAAATAAAGTCAAATATAAAATTTATTAAATAAGCCTTAATTTATTATTCCTCTTGGCACCAGCGGCTTTAAAAACAAAACTGAAATTGGATGCCTTTTCTTCTTGATATCGTCCTTGGTAACATTCTTGGGACCCATGGTGCTATGTCTTTATTAAATCTTGCGCAATATACAAAAAGACATATATAACAAATAACAACAGATGGCGTATTCCCAGTCTTATTACCTTTAAAGAATGTATCTATAGCCCAGATATTGTTAACTGATATTAATAACTGTTAGCCATGATTCATGTTGTAATATAACAAAAGAAACAAGTGTATGAGAAATGAGTATGAAAAGTATGAATTTTAAATTTCACACATAATATGTATAAATCAAAACTATTAGATTGTCCTTGATAAGCAAGCAGAGAGATGGAGGGGAAAGCCCTGAGATACCAATCCGACTCAGACTTAACAGGGAACCCATCCTAATCTGGCTGATAACAGTTAGCAAGGATTGATCTGAAGTCATTCTGAGTGTTAGGAGGCAGGAGGTTCAGTATAACTGGAGAGTTGTTTAAGTTGTTATGGAGTCCACTTTTAGCAGTCCTAGAATTCACATTGTATGCAACCTGTCTGCAGTGTAGTACTCATCAACAATAAAACATGACAGGGTGTGCTGTTATTGGCTTCATGGCATGATGTGCTTAGACACAATGTAGAATTCTGGTAACACCTCAAAGGTGATTACTTTCCTGTTGCATTAATGTATTAAAATCTCTATTATCCCTGACATGTAAAAAAAAAAAAAAGATGGTTTTAAAAATATAAGTAACACAGTTAGAAAATCTCATTACATACATTTTTTTTGATCAATTTGACTAAGTAATTAGGAAACTGGAAAAAAAGATCTGCCAGATTGCCTAGTTTGGCCAAGCTTTGTTTTGGCCAAATTGGGAAAAACCCAGTTTTTGTCCAGTTTCTGCATGCCCTTCTTTTGAATAGGACTTCCACTGGGGTTCCCAGTAGACTTGTATGTACAACCTGAATTCCGAAAAAGTGTGGACATTCAAAAGTCTAAAACTAAAAGACTTTCAGATAATATTAACCAATATTTTATTCACAATAGAATATAGAGAACATAAGAAATGTTTAAACTGAGAAATTTTACACTTTTATCCCCTACATGAATTCATTTTCAATTTTCTGCCTGCTACAGGTCTCAAAAAAGTTGGGACGGGGACCTTTTTGAAAATAAATTTAGAAAAGATTCAGCTGGGAGAGCATCTAGCATCAGGTCTGTAACATGATTAGTTATAAAAGGGATGTCTTAGAGAGGCAGAGTCACTCAGAAGTAAAGATAGGCAGAGGCTCTCCAGTTTGTGAAAGAGTGCATAAAACTATTATGGAATAGTTTAAAAACAGTGTTCGTCCAATTGCAAAGACTTTGCAAATCTTATCATCTACAGTGCATAATGTCATCAAAAGATTGTCACTGAAGAATGGCAACTAAAGCTCTATCATTCAAAAAGAAAGCCATATGTGAACTTGGTCCGCCATCGTGTCCTTTGGGTCAAGGCTCATTTAAAATGCTTAAATGTTTCAAAGTGGAAAAGTGGTCTATGGTCAGATGAGTCCAAATTTGACATTCTTGTTGGAAATCACAGATGCTGTGTCCTCCAGGCCAAAAAGGAGGGAGACCTCCCAGCGTGTTTTTAGCGTTCACCTCAAAAACCAGCATCTCTGATGGTATGGTTGTGCATAAGTGCATACGGTATGGGCAGCTTGCATTTTTTGGAGGCACTATGCATGTTAAAATGTATATAAAGTTTTTAGATGATGTCTATTTCAGGGAGGGCCTTGTTTATTTCAGCAGGACAATGCAAAAAGACATACTCCAGCTATTACAACAGCATGGCTTAGTAGTAGCTGACTGCTGAATTAGCCTGCCTGCTGTCCAGCTCTTTCACCTATAGGGAACATTTGGCACATCATTAAATGAAAAATATGTCAAAATGACCACAAACTTTTCAGCAGCTAGAAACCTAGATCAGGCAAGAATGGGACCAAATTCCAACACCAAAATTCCAGAAATTCATAACCTCAATGCCCAGACCTCTTCAAACTGTTTTGAAAGAAGGAGAGATGCAACAGTGTAACATTTCTCAATTTAAACATTTATATTCTCTATGTATAGGCTCACGTCATTTGAAAGTCTTTTAGTTTTCAATTTATTCACATAAAAAAATGCCCCAACTTTTCAGGAATTCAGGTTATAGAACAAAGTTTACATATGCAACTTTCTCCTTCTCTTCACACAATAAAAAATAAAATTTAAGGCCAAAAATATGTGAAGAGCTGATCATAACACTCATATATTGTTAGCGTTTGCTGCAAACTGTTGCCACAAAGTTGGAAACACAATTGTCCAGGCTGTCTTTGTATGGTGTGGAATTAAGGTTCCTTTCACTGAAGGTTTCCACACAGAAATGCAATATGGTATGTCCATATATCAAAGAAAGGTTTTCATATATATTACATATACAGGGTGGGCCATTTATATGGATACACCTTAATAAAATGGGAATGGTTGGTGATATTAACGTCCTGTTTGTGGCACATTAGTATATGTGAGGGGGCAAACTTTTAAAGATGGGTGGTGACCATGGTGGCCATTTGGAAGTTGGCCATCTTGGATCCAACTTTTGTTTTTCTAATAGGAAGAGGGTCATGTGACACATCAAACTTATTGGGAATTTCACAAGAAAAACAATGATGTGTTTGGTTTTAACATAACTTTATTCTTTCATGAGTTATTTACAAGTTTCTGAACACTTATAAAATGTGTTCAATGTGCTGCCCATTGTGATGGATTGTCAATGCAACCCTCTTCTCCAACTCTTCACACACTGATAGCAACACTGCAGGAGAAATGCCAGCACAGGCTTCCAGTATCCATAGTTTCAGGTGCTGCACATCTCGTATCTTCACACCATAGACAATTGCCTTCAGATGACCCCAAAGATAAAAGTCTAAGGGGGTCAGATCGGGAGACCTTGGGGGCCATTCAACTGGTCTGACACTAACCCACATTGG
>JAAGKR010013496.1:0-7500 GCA_011419295.1 Clarias macrocephalus
ACACACACACACACACACACACACACACACACACACACACACACACACACACACTCCGTACATTCCGTATTAATGTCACACACAAACACAAATACACTCTCACACAAAAACACATAAAAAACACACACACACTCACATACTCACACAAACATACACACACAAACACACACACATACACACAAATACACACTCACACAATCATGCATACAAACACACACACACACACACACACACACACACACACACACACACACACACACACACTCCGTACATTCCGTATTAATGTCACACACAAACACAAATACACTCTCACACAAAAACACATAAAAAACACACACACACTCACATCTCACACAAACATACACACACAAACACACACACATACACACAAATACACACTCACACAATCATGCATACAAACACACACACACACACACACACACACACACACACACACACACACACACAAAAGACCTGCTAACACTGTCATCTTAAGTACAGTTCAGAGGAAAAGTGTGTGTAATGTTACGATTGTGTGTGTTTCATTACCAACATCACCACCACCATCATCATCATCACCACCAACATCACCACCACCACCATCATCACCGCCACCATCATCATCATCATCATCATCATCATCATCATCACCATCATCACCACCATCATCATCATCAGCCTCATCATCACCATTATCACCACCACCATCATCACCATCATCACCACCATCATCAACACCATCATCACCACCATCAGCATCATCATCACCATCATCACCACCACCATCATCACCAGCATCATCAGCATCATCAACACCATCATCACCACCATCAGCATCATCATCACCATCATCATCACCATCATCACCACCACCATCATTACCACCACCATCACCATTTACTTCTTTTGATTGTATAAACCTGCTTTGCGACAATGTCAATTGTTAAAACCGCTATACAAATAAAATTGAATTGAATTAAATCACCACCACCATCAGCATCATCATCACCATCATCACCACCATCATCATCACCACCATCATCATTACCACCATCATCACCATCACCATCAACATCATCACCATCATCACCACCACCATCATCACCATCATCATCACATCACCACCATCACTACCATCACCATCACCACCACCATCATCACCATGGTCACCATCATCACTACCACCATTATCACCATCATCACCATCATCATCATCACCATCATCACCATCACCACCATCATCACCACCATCATCATCACCACCACCATCATCATCATTATCATCATCAACATCACTATTGTGTGTGTGTGTGTGTACCATTTGATAATGGTGATTTTAATCAGAGAGAAATGATTTATAAATGATGTGAATTGTTGAAGGTGTTTTTCTCACCTGCCTTGGACTTTGATGTCTGAAATGGCGTAGAAATACCTGGACAGATTGTCCTCGTCCACCATCGTGGCTCCTGTGGCGGGCCGCAAGAGTCGCACTCGTAAATCTGTGAGTGTAAAAAAGTCCCTGAGGTTCCTGGAGGTGTCCAGCTGCCCGTACAGAGAAGCCATGTTGTGCAGTCGCGGCCCGGCGAACAACGCAAAGCGATCTTTGATCTCGAACCGCACCGTTTTGTCGTATTTCCAGACGTAGCCTCGGGAATAATCTTCAGTGCAGATGATGTCCAGCAGTGTGCGCTGGGAAATCTCTCGCACTGACCTGGGCTCCATGGCGAAGGCGTCCAGGCAGTCGGTGGCATAGAACTGGTACGGCTCCCACGTCCTCCCGTAGTCCAGAGATTTCTCCAGGACCATCTGCTCGGGTCGACCCGATTCAAACGTGATCACGATGTCGTCGGTCAGCTCGATGGTTTTGTCCCACGCCAGCGTGATGTTCACCTGCAGCGGTCTGGGGTACGTCCTCCACGTAGTCGACTGCCAGAACGTGGTGGGGTTTCGACCCTCTGCGTCGAACATGAGCTCGGGAGGGTGGGCGAGTTCCTCGGTGTCGGCGTCGCATTCGTTATTGCACATGTACGGGTTCTCCTGCGGACAGCGGGAAAAGGCATTAATACATATTTAACAAGAATTTAATTATTATTCCTAATTATGTTTATGGTATTTTTAGTTCTCTTCAGTCAAACAGCGGGTCAAAGGTCAGAGTAAACGCTATCGCTGTGACTCATGAGGCAGAGACAGTGACCTCGTTAATACTGTGTGATGAAGTGCTGAGCAGCGATGTTTAAACTGCGAGATTAAACACTTCGAACACGTCTCGGTATTTGAGGTGTTTAATCAGATTTTATAGAAAAACTCATTTAATCTGTTTTTATTCCACAGTTTGTGATAAAATGTAATTTTACTCTGGTCTCTAAGCTCTGAGGCATCGTGTGACTGGCACATTCAAATAAAAATAAACTGTGTGTGTCTGTGTGTGTGTGTGTGTGTGTGTGTGTGTGTGTGTGTGTGTGTGTGTGAGAAGTTTTTTCTTTTTCTTGTCTCACACAGAAATATTTATAAATGTTTATAATCTCTTACAGTCACTACAGGAAGTCTAAACTTTAACCAGCGCGCGTCAGCTCTCAGTCACATGAAGCAGTGTGTAATGCGCAGTGATGCATTGTGGGTATTTTAAGCTTCTTTAATTAACACCTCACCCATAATAAACACCAATAAATAAATAAATAAATAAATAAATAATAATAATAATATATGAAACTCCATCACGCACTTTTCTCTCATTTCGTTCACACACGACCCTGAATGAGCCGAAATTAATTTATGATGAACTCAGAGGCAAAATATTTTCTGTAATTGTTTTTATTAGCGTCATGAAATGCAGGAGACAGTAAACACACCGCGCGGGTGAAACTGGAGCGGCTCTGATTAACGGCTTCATCATCATGTCTGATCTCTGAGTGTGTGTGTGTGTGTGATACTGTAGTGATCGAGTGTCTCCTTCTCATTAGTGCTGCTTGAAGCCCAACCCAGGCTGAGGTTTAGTCTCAGGGATTAGACCCGTGTCTGTAAACGCTTCTCTCTCAGACTGTTTTGTCTTTAATGCTGTGTTTTTATTTCCTGATTGCTATATCAGTCCTAACAGCACACACACACACACACACACACACACACACTGGCTGAAGGGTTCAGGAGAATCAGATGAATTAAAATACACTGATGAGTTTAATTCTTCACGTCAGAGACACGATTCTTTAGTTAATGTGATCAGTTCGTGTGATTCGTGATTCACATGCAGTATTTTGCCGTTACGACTCATTTTACTGGGTAACTTCTTTAAAAGTGAACCTCGAGTCCGATGATTCACAGATAAAACTCGCTTTAGTGAACTGATTCTGATGAACCGACCGTCTGCTTGCTGGTGTTGATTCACACCAACTGATTCGTTCGCTTTAAATTCCTTTGTTACATTTTTTGATTTATTTGATTCACTGTGATTGTTTCGACATCGGCTGTGTGTCCGACTCTGCTTTACACTAATAATGTACTCTGAGTCTTACTGATTCGTCTCACTCATGATTATTATCGCTTTCTTTGTCTGATGGATGAGGACGAGGTTCCTGAATGAAACGAGCCGAGCCGCGTGATTAGCGTCCCCCCGACGCGTCGGGCTTTAATGTCAGCGTTGTTCATCCTCAGACTCAGACTCCGCCGACATTAGGGTGAGATTTCGCCAGACACTGAAATACGGTCAAAATAACCATAAAAAGCAGGTCAAACACACGAACCCGGAGGGAACTGGCCGCGCGCGCTTCACACACTGGTTTGTTCCGTCGCGGTGTTAATCAGACATCAGAATCTCATCCGCTAATGAAATGACAGAAGCGTCTCGACTGCCTTCAGATCCGGTTCAGCGGAGCGACTGTGCACACAGACAGAGAGACAGCGGAAAATAGACAGATATTACAAACGGCGCCGTTCATCCCACGCGGTCGGGTTCAGAGACAGCAGTTTCACCAACAAGGCCGAAACTTCTGCTAGTTCTCTCAGGGAACTTCCTGGTCTTCAGAGTCGAGTTACGCACCAGCAGCCACATTCCTGGGAGTTTGGCGTTTCAGACTTGAATCACGGCTCCGGCGGACTGAGAGAACTTTCTCCCCTGACGGTGTCCGAGCTCTAGTGAGACACTGGGACGAGTGCATCAGTGTATCAGGGGATTATACAGAGACATAAAGGGAGTGTTTACTCTCAGGACTGTGTGCTGTTATTCTGCACTGTTATACATACTTTCACTGTAGCCACGCCTCCAAAGTGTAAATCTGAACCTGGTGATGCGTCAATCAAACTTGAAAAGGAAGTGGAAATAATAAGAATGCAGTAGCCTGATTGGTGATTCCAAATTGCCCAGAGTGTGTGATTGAGTGTGTGTGTGTGTGTGTGTGTGTGTGTGTGTGTGTGTGTGTGTGTGTGTGTGTGTGTGGTTGTGCCCTCCAGGCCCGCTCAGACCCTACACAGGTCCACATGCACCAGTTCCATAGCGGTGAAATCGGCGGAGTGTGTTTCAGTCCTGGCTGTAATAATCACACAGTAATGACGGCATCAGATTGATTCCGTGGAGATGAAACGGTTGTTCATGTGTTAATCTGCTCTTCTTCTCTTCTCCTCCTCGTTCTGGACAGAGTTCAGGAGAGAGATTTACACTAATCTACACGCCGACTTTCTGCTCAGCCTGAAACTGGAGAAGAGTAAAAACCCAGTACAGGCGGATTTTATTCCCAGTCCGGATTTTGTGACCTTAAGAAAATATGTTTCTCTGCTTTTCCATTTTATTCCCTTCTGTCAGGTGTGACGTCACTCCGAGGTTTGACACACGCAGGTATCACACTCATGTGTCACTCTGAGGAACGTCACACTGATGTATCACACTGCAGACGTAAAGGTGAACCTGAACTCAGAGAAAAGAATAATAAGCCTGTTTTTGCTCTTCATCTCGATTCTGCTGCTAAAAATAAAATAAAGGTTACCTCCCTCCTGCACGAAACCTCGCTCACACACTCCATCTTCTCCCTCTCAGCATGCACGCGCGCGCACGTGTGTGTGTGTGTGTGTGTGTTTGTGTGTGTGTGTGTGTGTGTGAGAGAGTTTCCACACTGGGTTTGGGTGATAAATGAATGTGAGAGGTGATACATATTGAAAAGTAACACAACAATAAACCAGAGCCATAAACACAGTGATCACGTCATAGGAAATAAAGGAATAACGATTTATTGTGCTTTATTATTTGATTAAGATGAAATTAATATACTTGGTCATTGTTTATTATTTATACTGCCTTATACATTGTGTTTTTAAAAGCAATAAATCTTTTTGATGAACAGAAGATGGACGTTTAGTCTGGGACGCTCCCAGACAGACACAGTGAGACAGTGAGACAATGAGACAGACACTCAGACAATAAGAGAGACAGCGAGACAGACAGCGGACTGGACATTTGTAGAGACAGACAGACAGATAGTGAAACAAAGGGGTAGTGAGATAGTAAGACAGAGAGTGAGAGTAACAGACACTCAGACAGACAGTGAGACAGACAGACAGTGAGACAGACAGACAGTGAGACAGACAGGGATATTGATAGACTTATAAATGAAATCTTATGACATGATGAAAGCTTTTATTTTCAGTTTAATCTCCCAGTCTCTCAGGTATCTGATGTACCTGCTGTCGCTCTGCAGGTATAAAACGCCGGGTTTGGGTTTGACAGCAGTGTGAAGAGCGAGAGCAGGAACACTGAGTCTCTAATAGAGCATCACACTCACATCTGTGTTACTCAGGAGGTGTTCATTAAACCAGGCTGCACGGCCTGATCAGGAAATAAAGCAATTCATCTTCATCTCGAAAAATGAGTGACGATTGTCATTATTGTCAGACAGTTTGTGTATCGACAGACGGGTGGCTAGACAACATGGACAGACAGACAGAAAACACGCTGTATAGAGAGAGAGAGAGAGAGAGAGAGAGAGAGAGAGGAATGTGGGTTAGAATGAATAGGGCTTAGGGAGAAATATACAGGGAATGTATAGTAGGGGATAAAGAGTAGGGAGTAGGGGTTAGGGAGTAGGGAGTAGGGGTTAGGGAGTAGGGGTTAGGGAGTAGGGAGTAGGGGTTAGGCCACAGGTTCAGAGGCTCTCTGAAATTCTGTGTTAATATTAAAGAGTCTGATCTGGCAGGTGTTACTATTTCTGACTGTAAACTCTAAAACGACAGTGTAAACAGTAAACAGGGTCACTGACCAGAGCGCAGTAGATCTCAGGCGGGTCTCCACACGTGATGTTCTCCGGCTCCAGGTTGACCTTTACGTACTTGGTCATGTCTGTGGATTCCGGCTGGCACGCCATGTAATGCCACACCAGTCCATCATCTGTGTAGAGTTGTGATTTACAGACGTCGTAGTGCCCCCAGGAGGCAGGAGAGTGCTGTATCGCACGGCTAACACACGACCAACACACCTGCAGTGCTAACGCTAACGCTAGCTGCATGGCTGCTAAGTCATTTACGACGGATACCAACAACAGAAGTAAAACTGAGAATCTGATATGGAGCTGGAGTTGGGTGCGTTTAGGTTTGTAAAGACAGCATGCTAGCGCGGATGCAGAGTTAGCGCATTCAAAATCTACGTATAAAATGTACTTTAAAGTCTTTAACAGACTGAAGTGTAAAACACTGTCTCAGGCATTATATAATCTGAGAACAGCACTAGATATGAAGTGCTAGCATGCGCTAATGCTCAGAGAGACGTCTCCACACGTCACACGTCACTGTTTACTCAAGTTGTTTTCTGTCACTTAAGCACGTGATGTGTGTCATTAAAGCGAGAAAATCCATTTTTATGTCCAAACTTTGTACCAAATTTGCTCATAAATACGAGAAACTGATCATAAAAAGCAGCAATGGTCTGAAAAGATGAAAAAGAAAACTATGACTCGTCAGACGGTCCGCGCGGCACCGCGAGGCTTTAAACCTCGTTCTTCAAAGAACTCATAACCTTGTGAGTCAGACGTCCGTCTCACCATGGTTTCCTGTGAGTGCCTTCATCTGTCAGGAAGAAAAAGAAGGAAAAGAGACAGAGTGAAGAAGACTAATGGATTCCTAATAAACTTATAACTGTTTATACCAATTAATAAAGAACACAATTACACAACTAAATTAACATAACATGAACAATTGATATAGTTACTTTAGAAGTCATTCATTAAAAACTTACTGAGACACTTATATCTGTGTTTAAACTGTGAATGTTGTGTGACTTTGCAAAACGCTATAATTCCACCTCTCACAGTTTAATCGCACTGGATAAATCAGCCTGCAGCTGTGTGTGTGTGTGTGTGTGTGTGTGTGTGTGTGTGTGTGTGTGTGTGTGGTTATTTAAGTCTGCAGTTTAGTATTAGTAACATGTTGATTGCGTTTTATTATAAAATGGAACAAACTTCTGCTCTGCTTGTGTGTGTGTGTGTGTGTGTGTGTGTGTGTGTGTGTGTGTGTGTAACGGAGAAA
>JAAGKR010013496.1:12500-13866 GCA_011419295.1 Clarias macrocephalus
CACTGCAAAATAAATTCTGTACTATATATGTCACGGACGAGCGGAGGTTGACCAGAAGACTTAGCAGTTAGCCTGTGTAGCGTGGACGGTAAACCCAAACGCGGAAATAGCGTGAGCAGGCAGGATAACCACGCAGCTTAATCTAAGAACTCTCTTACGCAAAGAGCAAGGATCTACACAAATAAATCCGCTAGCAACACACACTCAATCAGAAAGATAACCCGAATCAGTGAGTACTCACAGATAATCCGGCAATGAATCAGCAAGGACATGGGCGAACTCAATGACTGAGCGATGTGAAGCGCCATCTTGTTTACTTTTATGCTTCCTGACCCGCGACCGTACTACTTCCAGGTCTTAGTGCCGGTGAGAGTGCGCATGACAGTACCCCCCTGTCCAGCGGTGGAGGGTACCCGACGACGGTAGTCCCGGATGAGTTGAGGGTCGTGAATGAACCGGGCTGGGATCCAAGATCGTTCCTCGGGACTGTAACCTTCCCAATTGACTAAGTACTGGACCCCTCTACCACGAGGACGTGAATCAAGGATCCGACGTACGGTATAGGCGGGACCACCCACAATGATACGGGGAGGAGTGAAAGGTTTTAGCTGGGAGGGGTGGAATACCGGATGGATCCGGAGCGCCGCAGGCAGCTGGAGCCGGTAGGTGACAGGATTGTGAGAGTGACACGGTATGGACTAGTAAACCTGGCTGAAAGTTTTTTGGATTCGGTATGGAGATGAAGGTTTTTTGTTGATAGAAATATTCTGTCACCTACATTGTACAATCGTCCCGGAGGGTGTCGACGGCGATGCTGAATGGTGTAGCGGTTTTTGGCATGTTGGATGGCTGCGTTTGCTTGATTCCACAGGATTCCGTCCGCCTGGTGGACGTCTTCCTCGTGTTGTCGGGAGAGGGCATCAGCTTTGGTGTTCTTGGACTGGGCTTTGGTGTTCTACTCCGTATTGCTGCTGCACCTGTCTCAGGTTGGGGTAAAATTTCTTGGGAAAGAAACTACAGGGGTGTATATTCTGGTCTGGACCTCGCGGGGAGAGAACAGCTCTGGAGCCCACATCCGAAGCGTCAACCTCCACAACGAACGGTTTACTTGCATCTGGGTGGAGCAGAATTGGAGCAGTGGTGAACTGGTGGCATAAATCATGAAAGGCAGTGATGGCAGGGGGGTTGAAGCTGAAGTGATGAGATGATGGTTGAGTCAGAGTGGTTTAAGGAGCGGCAACCATACTGTAGTCCCGGATAAAGTGACGATAGAAGTTCGCAAACCCGAGAAACCGTTGAAGTTGCTTGAGGGTCTTGGGTAGGGGCCAATAACGCACAACTTCCAGCTTCTGCGGGTCCATGGCCA
>JAAGKR010013497.1:0-13860 GCA_011419295.1 Clarias macrocephalus
TGTAATTTTTATGAAAAAAAATACACTTACACAATGGATGTCATTGAAATAGAAGCTTGGTGTAAAAGAGTGCAGTTAGCTCCTGAAAATGCACTAGTTTTGGGAAATGTTTACGATGTCACTGATGATATTTTGCTTGAAGCTCTGAGTTTGGTTAAGGTAATTGGAAAAGCTAAGATAGTTGACCGCTGCCTAGATACAGCTTCTAAAACGCAGTTTGTGTTGATTCAGACGTCTTGTGATTTAACTACGCAAACTGTGCCAGATCGTGTTGGACTTCCTGGAAGTGCTGGTCCTTGGCCTGTTCAAGTGCTCTCTGCTCCCATTGAGGGTGAAAAGTTTGAAACTAAATTAATGTCATTCCTCAGGCATGAGGAAAAGACTATTACTGATATAAAGGGTTTAATTGATCCCTCACCCTTAGACACGAACACTGCGTTGATTAATGCTATTAGTTCCCTAGTGGACAAATGTAATGCAGTGCCTGCTGATACACAGAGTTACCGGAAACTTCGGTTATTTTCTGGTGTAAAACCCACCCCAAGTGGGGAAGAGGAGTATGAAGCTTGGGCAGAACAGACAATGCATTTATTGGAGGAATGGCTATGTAGTGATGAGGCAAAGATAGCAGAGGAAAGCCTAAAAGGTCCTGCTGCTGATATTGTAAGGTCATTAAGAACACAGAACCCCACTGCTACATCCAGTGACTATATGCAAGCTCTTGAAACAGCATTCGGGACTACTGAAAGTGCGGCTGACCTCCTTGTTAGATTCCGACACACATTCCAATGTGAAGGAGAAAAACTGTCAGCCTACTTGCTTAGGTTAGATAAACTTTTACACTGTGTGTTTAGGAAGAGAGGGGTGGCGCTGTTAGACCTGAATCGACTACGTATTGAGCAAATTGTGAGGGGTGCATTACCTCAAGATATGATTGCCCTTCGTATTCGCATGACACACAAGCTGAGAGACCCTCCTACATTCAATGAGTTATTGAGAGAGATTAGGGAGGAAGAGGATGCGCTCCAAAGTAGGAGTGACATAAAGAGCACTGTGGTGTCAAGGACCATAATCCCGGTTGCTCAGCTTCTTCCTGAAAGTAAAGTCGATCCTGGAGTCGAACAGATGAGAAAGGATATTCGCGTGATGAAAGCTGAAATGAGTAAACTCAAAGCGGTCACAGCTACACCTCAGCCTGATACTAGAGGTCCATGGCCTGAGATTTCTGCCAAGACTAGGCATAGGAGATTTGAACCCTCCCCGAGGGCTAATTCTGAGGAAGTGAGACCTGGAGTGTTCTGCTACAGGTGTGGGGAGGATGGACACTTTAAGCAAGATTGTGAAGGTGAGGAGAACTTGAAAAAAGTCAACAAGCACCTTATTAAACTTTCAAGGAAGTCGGGAAACTACCACGGGGCCCAGTAGAGGAACGGCCTGGTGTCCCGGTGGTAAAGACACGTTCCACAAAGTGCATCAAATCAGTGAAAGAAGCAGGAAATGCTATACCCGAAGGCTTAGTGGTCCCAAGCTCAGCAGTAACAGTGCAGATTGAGGGCATATATGCTAAAGCTATACTTGACACTGGTTCTCAAGTGACCTTGCTGTACAGATCCTTTTACGATCGATACTTGCCACATCTGCCGTTGACACCCATTAGTGCTTTGCAAATATGGGGTCTCAGTCCTGCTGATTACCCTTACGATGGCTATTTGTTGCTTAAGCTGGAGTTTTTGGAATCTGATGTAGGAGTCACAGAGACTTTTTATGCCCTTGTGTTGGTCTGCCCCGACCGAGTTGTGAAAGGTGACACCTCTATTCTTGTTGGCACAAACACACCAACAGTGAGACGACTGCTAAAGAGATGTAGAGAGAGGGGAGGAGAGAGCCTCATAAGATCAAAGCACATTCATCCTGTTTTTAAGAAAGTTTTGAAAGAATTCTCAGCACCGTTTTCTGATGGTAACAATCAGGAGAGAGGAGCTGTATGGTTCACACAAACCAAAGTTTCAGAGACAGCCATGCACTCAAGCTGTTCTAGTAGATTCACCTGATGAACCTGTTGAGGGGGCAAGGTTCCCTGAGGAGCTTTTAGTGAGGCCAGAGTTACAGGCAGCCACCATTGCGGAAGGTAGGAAAATTTCTGTCATCGTTAGGAATGTGTCTGTCCGAGAAGTCACATTGACCAGAGGGACCCCGATTGCTCACCTTTTCCCGGTCGATTTGGTTCCTTTGCCTCTTGTGGGTAAAAAACTTAGCACAAAATCAGTTGAAGCACTGAATCCCAATTCTTTCAATTTTGGAGACTCACCAGTCCCCAGTGAGTAGAAAGAAAGATTAGTAGAGGAAATGATGAAGCGCAGCAATGTTTTCTCTGCCCATGAATTTGATGTAGGCTGTTGCACAAGTGTCCGCCACACCATCAACACCACTGAGAACAAACCTTTTCGAGAGAGATCTCGTAGACTTCCACCAGCTGATTTGGAGGCATTGAGACAGCATCTTTGGGATTTGAAGAATGCTGGAATCATTACAGCGTCAAGGAGCCCTTACGCCTTGCCTATTGTTGTCGTTAGGAAGAGAGATGGGAAGATCAGGATGTGTGTAGACTTTAGAACGCTAAACAAACGCACTATTCCTGACCAATACACAGTGCCGAGAATTGAGGATGCACTGGCTTGTCTGAATGGCAGCAAATGGTTTAGTGTTTTGGACCTCAGAAGTGGGTATTACCAAGTTCCTATGAATGAAGCTGACAAGGAGAAAACGGCTTTCATTTGCCCAGCCGGTTTCTATCAGTTCGAGAGAATGCCACAAGGAGTATCCGGAGCTCCGGCTACCTTTCAGCGAACAGACTGTTGGTGACATGAATCTCCTTGAGGTTCTAGTCTATCTTGATATTATCGTGTTTGGTTCCACGCTCGAAGAACATGAAACACGATTATTAAAGGTGCTTGATCGCTTGAGAGATGAAGGTCTCAAACTGTCGTTAGACAAATGCCAGTTTTGTCAACCATCAGTGACTTATTTGGGACATGTTATCTCTCAGGATGGAGTATCTACTGACCCAAAGAAAACCGAAGCAGTCATTACCTGGCCACGACCAACCAGTGTATCCGCTTTGCGATCGTTCCTTGGGTTCTGTGGTTATTATAGACGCTTTGTGAGGGATTACTCCAAAGTGGCATATCCGTTGAACCAATTGCTGTCAGGCTATCCTCCAACTGGGAAGAGGTCCAGAGTGAAGCTGGACAAAACCTACCTAAGTCCGTCGGAGCCTTTTGATCGAAGGTGGGATGAAAAATGTGAGCAGGCCTTTGAGGAGCTGAAGCGGATGCTTACTCGAGCGCCTGTGTTGGTTTTTGCAAACCCACAGCTACCTTATTTATTGCATGTAGACGCTAGCCGAGAAGGTCTAGATGGTGTGCTATACCAAGATCAAGACTAAGGGCTGAGACCAGTTGCTTTCATAAGTCGGAGCCTTGCACCCTCGGAGAGACACTATCCTGCTCATAAATTAGAATTTTTGGCTTTGAAGTGGGCAGTAGTTGACAAATTGCATGATTATCTGTATGGGGCGCAGTTCGAGGTGAGAACCGACAATAATCCGTTAACTTATGTGTTGACGTCTGCAAAATTGGATGCGACGGGTCACCGCTGGCTTGCTGCCTTATCCAACTACAATTTCAGCCTTAAATATAGATCAGATCAGGAGTTCAAAACATTGACGCGGATGCTCTGTCCTGCCGTCCACAGTACCTGTAGCAGAACCACCATGGGAGGACATATCTCCAGGGGGAGTAAAAGCTCTATGTCAAATGTCTGGTGTGACAAAACATAGAGATCCGTGTTCTGGCAAAATGATAGATCATTTGGGGTTCTCTGTGCATGCTATCCCCCAAGCCTATTGTAACTTGTCTACTTTGTGTGCCAGGGAGATGCCTGTACTGAGTCCACTGGAACTGTCTAATGCTCAGCAACAGGATCCTGGTATAGGTGAAGTCTGGTCAGCTCTCAGTCATGGAGATGTGGCAAAGGTTAACAAGGTGAAGAATCGAACCACTGCTCTGCTTGTGAGAGAGTGGGAACGGTTGAAGTTACGCCAAGGGGTCATGTACAGAATCACCAGTCCACCTGGAAAACGATGCAAATCCCAATTGGTTTTGCCAGACAAATAAAGGAGGATAGTCATGAAATCACTGCATGATGATTCCGGTCATTTAGGCTGTGAGAAGTCTTATGGGTTAATTAGAGACCGATTCTATTGGCCAGGCATGAAGTTAGATGTGGAAGGATATTGTAAATCTTGTGTGCGGTGCATAAAGAGGAAGACCCTGCCCAAAAAGGTTGCTCCGCTATCTCACTTGCGGAGTAATGGACCATTGGATCTTGTTTGCATGGACTTTTTGTCCATTGAGCTAAAATTGAGTAATACAGAAAATGTCTTAGTTATTACTGATCACTATACACGTTACGCGCAAGCCTTCCGACAAAGAACCAAAAAGCCTCTACCATGGCAAAAGTCTTGGTAGATAAGTACTTTGTCCATTATGGTTTACCAAAAAGGGTACATAGTGATCAGGGGAGGGACTTTGAAAGTCGCCTAATACATGAGTTGTTGAGTATGCTTGGGGTGGAGGACAACCCCTTATCACCCACAGGGTGACCCCCAGCCTGAGAGGTTTAATAGGACCTTGCTAGATATGCTTGGAACCTTAGAGCTGAATAAGAAAAAGAGGTGGAGTCAGCATATCGCACATCTCGTTCATGCCTACAATTGTATATCTAATGAAGCCACTGGATTTTCTCCCTATTACCTTATGTTTGGGCGTGAGGCAAGATTGCCGGTGGATCTGTGTTTTGGGACTTCCAGTGACAACACACAAAACAGAACTTACCTCAAGTATGTGGCTGAGGTGAGAAAGGAGTTGAAAGCAGCATATGAAATTGCTGAGTCCATCGCTGCCAAGCAAAACAAAGGAAATAAGCAGAGGTATGATCGAAAGATCCGTTGTTCACAGTTACTTCCTGGGGACAGGGTGGTGATCAGGAATTTGGGTTTTCAAGGGAAGCACAAGTTGGCTGACCGCTGGGGCTCAACTCCGTATGTAGTAGACAGCCAAATTGCAGATTTGCCGGTGTTCCATTTGAGACCCGAAGATGGAAATGGACCTGTTAAAGTCCTCCATCGAAACCACCTTCTGCCTTTGGGACAGAAAGTGTGTCTTGAGCCAGTGCTTGATGCTGACCTTGTACCGAGTAAAAGAGTTTGCCAGAGAAGAAGAAAGAGATTTCAAAGAGACAATTTAGACAAGGGTTTGCAAGTGTTAAATGAGAAGTGTGATGCTGAAGGGAACAAATCAGATTTTCACAATGAGGGAGAGGGCACTGACTCAGAAGATGAAGAGAGTGGTGTGTGGTATGACATACTGCCTAGAATTTCCCTACATAGACAGGATGAGGAGCTGTCAGAGCCATTCAGTTTTGATCTAAGTGTTGTTGGGAATGACCTGACTAGGCAGTCAGAGGTAGTGGAGGCAGATGGTTTGTTTTTAGAGGCAGGAGTAGCTACAGAACGGAGAGAGATTGAGTCCCAGGAGGAAAATGAGCTACAAGAAAAGGGTTCAGATGAGGGGACAATAGGAGTAGAGGGTAATTTGTCTGAAGAGGGTGCCGAGATGGCGATTAGACGGACCCCAAGGGTAAGGAAAGCTCCACTCAAATTGACTTATGGTGCATTGGGACATCCAAGTGTGGTAGCTGTTCTCGTAGTAAGATATGTCTCTTGCCTTTATAAATGGGTAGGTTCTCCTGTAGGAAGCCTATGATGTGTATCTGGTAGAGATCATGGCTATGGCTCTCGATAATTTGGTAAGACGTTTTCTTGAAATTTGCTACTTGAGAATTTGGAGCATGTTTTATAGTTTGGGTTTAGCCTTGAGCTTTAGACAATTTTGTTGAGTATGGATATATAAATACTTAGTGGAAAATTAGTGGAGAGGGGGGAACTCTAACACAAGTGTTTGTGTGTTCTTTTGTTTGGTTTTCCACTTTTGAAGGTTTGTACTCTGTTTTTTTATTTTATTTTGAAATACAGTTCTTAGACCTGTAGTAAATGGAGATAGATGTATATGTATGATAGAAACACTGTGAAGTGACTAGTTATATATTTTTATTAACAGTGAAATAGCAGTTCATGCTGTGGTTATTATTAATCTCAAAGACATTACTGGCTGTGTATTTTCAAATGTGCTGGATTGGTTTGTTCATAACAAGACGAATTGTGTTCAACCTAATTTGCATCAGGCATTTCTATTGTTTCTCAATTTTTTTCTTTAAAGGTTATGAAAGAGCTGAAAACTGTTAAATGCACTATGTCTAATGCACATTGTGAGTTTCATAACTGGAGTGGTGCGCAAGGAGTTAAAGGGGGCGGAGTCAGGAGAAGAGAGAAGATGGCGTGCAGAAAATGTAATGCACGTTTGAGTGCAGCGGGATTTTTGTCCAAGTTTCGCGAGTGCACTGTTTTACATTTTCTTAATACCGCGAAGGACATTTTTTTGTTACGCGTTGTAACTTTTTCGTGAGGCGATACGCTCCGGAGTGTGTGTGAATTCGGAGCTTTGCCGAACGCGGACAAAGCTTTCTGGAAAACGCATGCTTCGTGTCCAAGGACGCCGCTGATGGAAAAAGGAGGGTAAAGCTGCTGCACATCAGTGAACATTTGCCGACTGACTGGAAGTTTGGTTTCTGGTAAGAGCGGTTCTTGATTCATGTAAACATGGACGCCCTACAGTTTCTTCATGAGCTCCAACATTAAGCGCGCCTACGAAATCTGTTTGGAAGTTGCCTAAAGAACATTCTGGAACAAAGTGTAGTAATGTTATTTGAGTCTAAAGACTGAGAAATTTACCCTATTTTGTTTATTTTGTTCGCTGATCTGTGTAGGAACATATTTTTATTTCAAAACAATCCTGCTAAATTATTTTGCTTCTTAATACAGGAGTTAAACGAATGTACGTTGTCTGTTGTTTTTCCCATCTAGTTTAAAAGTTAAACAGGTTGTTAGGAGTTAGGTGCCCCTGGGTTTTAGTTAGTCCCTGGATAAAGTGAGAATCATAGTTTACCCTAGACAGTTTATTTTTCATTGGGATGTCCCTTTTTATCATTTTGATTAATACCGAAAAAAGATGGTGGGTTGAATTGTCTTTATTACGGCATACAGAACCCTTACACTCACAAGCCTATGGTAAAAAGGGTTACATAGCATAAGGAATCAACTTACCAATGAGGCTAATCAGAAAACAATATTCAATTTGCTAGGGAGCATAAAGAATGGACTGTGAAGACTTGATGTCTGATGAGTCCAGATTTATCTTATTCCAGGGAAAAGGTATCAAGGTAAGAAGAGAGGCAGATGAAGTGATGCTCCCATCATGTCCAGTGCTTACTGTACAAGCCTGTATGGCAGTGTTATGATCTGGGGTGGCTTCCGCTGGTCAGGCCTAGGTTCAGCAACATTATTTGCCCAAAACATGATGACAGCTAATGTTCCCACTTTGCATAATTTCATTGTCAATTTAAAGGACAGGTTTTATTTTTTCATTGGACTTTGTGCTTGGGTACAATAGGGTCAAAAATAGATTTTTAAATGACATAGTGATTTAATGATTTGTGTGTGTGTGTGTGTGTGTGAGACAGAGAGGGAGGCTTGGGCGAACAGGCGCAGCAGGAGCAGAGAACAGAAGCAGTGCGTGTGTGTCCTTAGTGACTGAGAGAGTGGGGAATCATCTAGTGATGAGAGAGGAGGTGGGGCTATGACGCAAGGGAATCTCCACAATCATTGAAGCTGAACATGCATTTTTCACTGCTAATCCGCTTAGTACACAGTGGTTGGAAGGTGGAATGTAGCGGCTTGATCTCGGCGCACAGTGTGAACGCTCTCCCCGAGGTCCACGGACATGGAAATGCTCAAACGCGGAGGTGCTCGTATCACGGGATGAAAGCCGACCTGTGAAGAAGGAGAAGCAAAGGACAAGGAGAATCGTTTTTACCAGGTGGGGGTCAGTATCCAGAAAAAAGACAAAAACCATCCCCTTTTTAATACCACCATCGCCCTTACCATCCCCTTTAGATTAATAATTCTGTGTATTATGTGAAATCCAGCAGCGAGGGTGAACAAATCCAAATCGTGGGTACAAATCCGAAGTTCTGAGAGCATGCGAGGTCATACATGTTAGTCAGTCCAACAATAGCAGAAGTACCAGGGGGGGCGAAGAGAGAAATCCGGGGAATAATCTGTGTACAGAAAATATGTCACCACCATTGATTTGGGGAGGAGGAGCTGGACAGGTGGGTGGATTAAGTGGGCAAGAGACCAGAGGCTTGATCTGGGAAACATGAAAGGAGTGGTTAATCCGGGGCATGGTGGAAGGAAGACGAAGTCTGATGGCGCAGGGGTTGATGACCTTGATGAAAGTTTACGAGAGATGGTCTTGAGGGGATATTACGGGCAGATAACATGACCCTCTGGCCCACTCAGTACAGCAATGCCCTGGAATGGCCTCAGTCGTCTGAGGCAGTCTGGCGGATCCTCAGACTTGCTTCTTGCCATGTTCTCCTGCATTGACGGAGGAAGGTTTGAGCAGAAGGGACCGTGAGCTCCTCTTCCTGCGAGGCGAACAGGGGAGGCTGGTACCCAAGGCAGCACTGTAAAGGAGAGAGGCCGGTGGCTTACTTGGGCAAAGAGTTATGTGCGTATTCAATCCACGGGAGCATCTGGCTCCAGGAATGGGGCTTCTTTGACATCATACACTGAATGGCTGTCTCCAGGTCCTGGTTGGCTAATTCCATCTGGCCATTAATAGTCTGAGGATAATACCCTGATGCTAGGCTGGGTGTAGCACAGATTAATTTACAGAAGGCTGTCCAGAACAGGGCAGCAAACTGGGGTCTGCAGTCCGAAACAATGTTTCTCGGGAGGCCATGAAGTCAAAAGACATGACTGATCAGCAATTAGCAGTGGTCCGCCATGGAAAAGTGGTCCATAACTCTGGACCGTGAGAACACAGGTGTGACCCTCAGAATCGTGGAGCCCGCTGACGAAATCAAGGGTTATGTGAGACCAGGGTCTGTGCAGGATTGGTGACCAGCGGGAGGCTTGTTGCTGGTTTTATCTCTAGTGCAGACATCACAAGCGCTCACGAAGTGGCGGGCATCATCCCTCATAGTGGCCCACCAGAAGCGCTGTTAGCGGGATAAGGTGCGTGCCGCTCCCAGGTGGCAGGCCAGCCTTGAACTGTAGCAGCGAGGGTGAACGAATCCTAATCGTGAGTACTAATCCGAAGTCCTGAGAGCATGCGAGGGCATACACGTTAGTCAATCTGACTATGGCTGAAGTACCAGGGGGCGAAGACAAGAAAGAAATCTGGGGAGTAGGCAGGGTCGATAACAGGCTGGGATAGACAGAAAAAACACTTGACAGAAAAATACGCGAAGCACACAAGTGAGATACTGTGGCGCTGAGTGGTTCTCTTGGCATGCTTATAAAACCAGGGGAATAATTAGATGATTAGGTTCAGGTGTGCGTGAGTACCAGGTGAGTGCGTGAGGAGAAAAATCTGGAGTGGAGTTTTAGGTCTGGAGGTGCTGGGTTGATCCAACTGGCTCGTGACATCTTACACCTTAAACAATAATGAGTTTTGTCATGACTGTAAAGTGTCACCAATATTAATGAGAGACTTTCGTTCTAAGAGTTTGTTGAATTATATGAGTTAAATCTTGATGCTCCAGTTTTAAAAGGGCTCATCGATTTCCACTGAGGGCATTTAACCGTTGAGCAGAAAATGTAATGCACAATCTATCTACTTACACAAATCTCCAAATGTCCTCAGGTATCCATCCATCTCCCTCTCTAACTTGCTTTTCTCGTTAGTCAGGGCGTCGTAATTGTTCTGTAACTGGCTTTTCTCATTAGTAAGGTTGTTGTAATATGTTTGTAGCTGCATGTTTTCTGTGTTAAGGATGTTGAATTTGATTCACAACACTGTGATGGCAGTCAGTAGGAGAACACACAGGAGCACCACACACACTGCAGTCACTCTGTAACACCTGCTCCATGCAGTGTCTCCACCTAGATGGTAATGAACACAAATACACATAATTTAGACTCTCAAAATTTGGACCTAACTTTTACAGGTTGGTTCCAACAGCCTCATTAATATAAAATTCTTAGCGGTGAGCTGGAGAACATCTCAGCAACTCTGTTGAGCCATCCTCTAAATAAATAAATAAATAAATAAATAAATAAAGCAAGCTGGCAGAGCCTTGGAGAAGTTTTTAATAAATTGTTTTGCAGATCTGATTCATGTCACCTGCTCTCCCTCAACTTCAAAATGACTGCATAAGCCAAACTTTCTCCCCCCTTTTTATATAAAACCCTTTCTTGTATGTTGATGTATGTTGATCATCCGTAACATGCAAAGCACATTCCTAATGAAGCTCATATGTATTATGTAATGATGGCCATGAGACTCCATAAAAATCCAATTACATAAAGAGCAAGGAGCATGAAACAAATGATCAGAAGTGGAAATTATTTTGTCTAAATGATATGGGAATTAAACTATTTAATAGTCTAGAGTATAATGTTAATAATAGTTATAATAATAATAAGAAGAAGAACAATGAAGAGGAAGAAGAACACTAAACCTTTGCTCCCCTCAGGCATTTATATCTTGTGTTGCATGCCAAAGCCTATCTAGGCTGATTTAATTGCCTTTCAGTTAGAATACATGTGAATAAAAGAGTCTTATTTTGCAATTGATATCCTCAATTACACCTGTTCAGGAATTTTTAATTATTACTCTTAAATATACAAAAAATAAATTGTTGCTACTGGAAAAATATAATTCCACTTATGCTTTTCAGGAATGTTGGTTGGAAAATCTACAAAAAAGTCTTGTTTAATAAAAGAATAATTGTTGAGCTTTAAATGGTGAGGTCACCTTTATTATTCTTTTTAGATTCATTAGTTGATGCTAATATATATATATATATATATATATAGATATATATAGATATATAGATATATATAGATATATAGATATATATAAATATATATTATATATATATATATATATATATATATATATTTCACATTTTTGTCAATGGTATGTTATATAACAATGCAGACAGAGACTTTTGTCAGGATTGGTTATGGTGCGCTCTGGAACTTCTTTGTGGGTTTCTTTGTTGCAGTTCTTGCACAAAGTCTCGTTGAGAGTTCTTGAAGAGCGGATGATGTCAGCGAAGGCAGCACAAAGTCACACTTTGACCATCTCATTGACCCCAGGACACAGGATGTCCCATGTTTCTCCACATGCCTTTCAATGAACAAAGAGGCATATGGCAGAGACACTATTTTAAACCCTTAGGAGTCTGAGGGTGTTTTGGGGCCCTGAAGAAGTTTTGACATGTCTTGACATTTGTATATTTTTCAGTTACTTATAAACATATAAATGTCTAAAGGCTAACTACACTGTATTCAGCACAAACTGGGCTACAGTAATATGTGAGCAGTATGTATGTACACATTTGTACTTTGGAGAAAATAACAGTTATGCGTGATCATTGAAAACAACAAAAAATGTATCACTGAAATAAGTTCACAAAACACATTCATAACATTTATTTAAGACTTTTGTTACCTGGATCTTGTAGTCTAGAGTTTTTACTTCACAATGATATGATAATCATCTTGATCACTCATGCACAGAAAACAATATATTCATTTACATTTTCTAAGACACTTTTTGTTTAGAAAGGCCGTATGCGAGGAGGCGTGAATGATCATGAATAATGAAGAAGACAAAGACCCGAATAATGAGCTGCCTAAATACCCCTTTCAGTCAGGTCCGTGACAGAGGGAAGTGCTACAAGAAAATAATTTGAGGACAAAAACATATTTGTTTGTTTTTAGTTTATTTAGAATGAATCAAGATTCACTTGCAAGAATCTCAGGAACAGTTCAAGATAAATAAAACGTGTAAAAACAGACATTCAGGGTAAAATAATGCAAACAAAACCAGTGAATGATACAAAAACCCTACAAAAACATACATTCAGGGTAAAACTGCAACAAGAACAGAACAAAATAAACTGAAAAAAAAATACATTTGGTGAGAAAAGTGTACCACTACACTTTCTTGCTCCAAGATGAAAAAAATTTTTAAAAAAAGTTGTTCCATAAACTCTTTATGGGACAGGTTGCCATATAGTTCTTTATGCACAATGAAAGCATTGGTGGCAGCAGTGTCCAAAAAGTGTAAAAAAATCTTCCTGTACCACTTCATTGTTTTGTGCTGTGCGGTGTAGTACTGTAACAGCTGATCAGACAGGTCAACGCCCCCCATGTGCTGATTGTATGCAGTCACAGGTGCAGGACATGGAAATGTCCTTGTAGTCCATGTACCTTGTAATTTCACCCTCCTCTGCACAATATCTCCTGTATAAGCAGAATGAATGGTAGAACAAACAGATACTTCTCGGGTGTCCATCCACTTCACAAATACAAGAGGTCCATCTCGAATCCACCTGACGGATCCCCTGGCAGACTTTTTAGACAGTGAATTATCTGCATTCCGAGCGCAGTCCTTCCTGTTGTCTCTGTAAGTCCTTACCATGCACCAAACTTCATGGTAAGCAAGTCTTTTAGGAGCTTTGGACTTGTGTAGAAATTGTCCATGTACACATGGTACCCTGAAACTAGTCGGCTTGGCTTTCATGTACTGCGTCATTCCTGTGTGTGCTTTGCAGGCCACCATTCTCTCATCCACAGCTAAATTTCTTCTGGGGTGATGGATAGCTTTGCAAGCATGATGGATAGTGTCCATAAGAGGTCTAACCCTGAACAGACGATCATGTTGATGTGCCCCTCTTCCTGTCCTTCTCCTTGTCTGCATCTGGGTGACTCATGTGCACATTCCAAGAAATCGTCCGGTATCTGTCCCTTGACATGACGGTAGCTGAAAAAGGTACTGTTAAAATACTGCTGTGTCTCCAGTAGTCTGTGATGGAGGACAACTTCACCATGGCCATGTAAAATAGGAGTCCAATGTAGTGGTACATCTCAGTGATGCTGACGTCTGTCCATTTATATTTGCGTCCCTTCGTAGTTGCCTTGGCAGCCTGAGCATTGGTGGTGTGGCAAAGAGTTGACACAGCGTTCTCTGAAAAAAAAAAACAGTTTGAAGAGACTCATGGGAGAGATTTTGTCTGCATCTTGCAGCTTGTTTGTCACAACTATTTTGAAAAAAAAAAAAAACATGAGCATGCTGGTAACACAATAAAAGAAACTAATGTACATCATCATCATCATCATATACACACATATATGAATGCACTTACTCAGTATGATTCTCGATTGCCTTCAAAACTGAACGTCGCTTGTGTGTCCCGGTGTGCGGTGCTGGTGAAGGCAAGGGTGATGCAGACACATTCCTAAAAAAATTAATTGTTCGCCTGTATTGTTCCAAGTAAACTAACAAAATTATACAGAGAGGCCCCAAAAATGCATACTGATATCTTTGGAGGAAACATAACACTACTCTGCTGACATAATTCAATCAAGTTTTAAAAAGAGCATAGATAACAACTGTCAGTGTGTGTATACACTTTTGTGCCCCTCTGTAGTTGTTGATGGGCAACAGGCTGGTCACCTATCTGTTGATGGGCCACAGACCATGTAGTCCATCTCAAACATCTACACCCGAGACATTAGCATGATGCCATGCACGGGGCATGTTTTACATACACATTTAACACATTCTGAACATTTACACCTGAACAGATATTGTAAATAAC
>JAAGKR010013498.1:0-13856 GCA_011419295.1 Clarias macrocephalus
TGTACACTCTGTTTATACACTCCATTTACACACTCTGTTTATACACTCTGTTTATACTGTACACTCTGTTTATACACTCTGTTTATACTGTACACTCTGTTTATACACTCCGTTCATACACTCCGTTTACACACTCTGTTTATACACTCTGTTTATACACTCTGTTTATACACTCTGTTTATACACTCTGTTTATACTGTACACTCTGTTTATACACTCCGTTTATACACTCCGTTTAACACTCTGTTTATACACTCTGTTTATACTGTACACTCTGTTTATACACTCTGTTTATACTGTACACTCTGTTTATACACTCCGTTTGCACACTCTGTTTATACACTCTGTTTATACACTCTGTTCATACTGTACACTCTGTTTATACACTCTGTTTATACTGTACACTCTGTTTATACACTCCATTTACACACTCTGTTTATACACTCTGTTTATACTGTACACTCTGTTTATACACTTCGTTTACACACTCTGTTTATACACTCTGTTTATACACTCTGTTTATACTGTACACTCAGTTTATACACTCCATTTACACAATCTGTTTATACACTCTGTTTATACTGTACACTCTGTTTATACACTCCATTTACACACTCTGTTTATACACTCTGTTTATACTGTACACTCTGTTTATACACTCTGTTTATACACTCGTTGACACTCTGTTTATACACTCTGTTTATACACTCTGTTTATACTGTACACTCTGTTTATACACTCTGTTTATACTGTACACTCTGTTTATACACTCCGTTTATACACTCCGTTTATACACTCTGTTTACACATACTCTCTATACAGTACGTTCTGTTTATACACTCTATACACATTGCTTACACTCTCTTTATACACTATCTTTGTACACTAAGTTTACACACAAATAAAACATACTGTAAAAAGTAAATATTTACAGTATTAAACAATATTTCAGTTTTTTGTTAAAAGTAAATAAAATTGTCCATGATGTGGTGATATTGGACACCAGGGTTTTGTTCCATGAAGGCAGATACCTTAATTGAAGATTTAAAAAGAAAATCAGGATGTTTTACTTCCAGATTCAAGGAAAAAAAAAAATCCAGATTAGTTGCCATGACAACTGAGTAACCTGGGAGGTAACCAAGGAGCAAAAACACACAAGCATATGTTCATCTGTCTGTTCAGATCAGAAAACTTATTATTATTATTATTATTATTATTATTATTATTATTATTATTATTGCATATTTATTCTAATTATTCTACTTCTAGAAATTTACTGCATTAATTTATTGAATTCACAGGATATAAATAAATAAATAAATAAATAAATAAATAAATAAATAAATAGAATGCTGCACCCCTAAGTGTTGTTCAGTATTACATCATTTCCGACTTCATTTGAAAGATGAAGTGAAACACCAAATGTATATATAATTATATTCGTTTAGCTTTACTATCCTTCATTTACATTTTTAACAATGAATGTTTCTCATCCAAGAAAAAAAATAATAAAATAAAACTAAAAGCGTTTTCATATCTGACCCTCAGTGTATTATTCTCAGTAAACAGTTTTGGAAATTGTTATTTATCCACCTAGTTACTTCGAAGCTCTAAAGGAACAACACTGATTCTAGCACAGCCGGATGTAAGTGAAGTGGACTGTGTGAACATGTCACGTGCACCCGAGCCCTTAGACTGTACTAGATTAATAGCTTTGAAGCTTTGAAGCTCTAAATGCATCAAAATATTCTGCAGCAAATGACTTTGGAAGGAATTCCCCATATAGCCATTCTCACATCCTTTAAAAATATGATTATTTTTTCTTATAGTTAAGCCGAAGCGTCTCAATATTAATATGAACCCATTGTTTGCTTCCGTTTTCCATTTCAATGATTAACATTTACGTTTCATTGTAAAAGATCTGGACCGTTCATTTGAATTCATTTCTCTTCTCCACATTAACATTAGCATTTGCACAATGTATGTATGTATGTATGTATGTGTGTGTGTGTGTGTGTGTATCTGAGAATTTACGAGCTAATGTAGTGCCTGGGTCTGTGCCACGCCTCAGGCTTTAATAATCTTTTGGCAGAAGCTGGAAAAGACACAAAGTATGAGACGAAGAAACTTAATCACCACTACAGCCTTAAAGTCCATCATGGAGTCTGAATGGTCAGAAGGTGTTGATTAATGTTCTATAACAGCAGCTCTGACAGAAGCGCGGGTTTATATTGATGCGCTCGTTCAAATATGTCACTGTTTCTGTGGTTACCGATTGTTCACAGAAACTCATACTGATATGATCCACATACACAGATAAAAATAAAACGTATAAACATTGACATGGGGAAGGTTCTGTAAGGAAGGAGTCTCCAGTCTCAGAGAAGGTTTCTGACATCTCCAGGACAGAGCCGTTACACTTTCCAGATTTGTAGCTTCCTGGCCAGTTGTGCTTTTGTTTGTTTGTTTGTTTGTTTGTTATTTTGGTGTTGAGGAACTAATTAGGTCATGAACAATCCATGGATTTTATATGTCATGCCACCTACGGTGTTACTTCATCCATTGTGCTTGATTATGAGGCTAGACGCAAACTCATGCTCTTAAGCACTTATACAGAAAAAGACAAAACCGTAAAAATCGAGATGCACAAAAAATTCATGATGCACTCGATGGTTTTCAGGAGCACACTGTATTAAACTGTTTTATCACTGTTTGAAAGTAGCGAAAAGCAGGTGAGCACAATCATCGAAACATACTTAACGCAGGAGCGGTGTGGCGAACGAGAAAGCATAGCAAAAAAAAGAAGCATATGATGCTTGTTGTCATGGCAACCACACCACGATCTGCACGTTCGCTATCATAACAATGCATCAGCGCAGACGTATTGTTTTTGTTGACCTTAAAATAAAACCTAGAGCGAGAATGTAAAATAAATGATGGCTGCCCAAATCATTACCATGACCCAGAGTGTTAGAAGTAAAATCAGCGATGGAACATGGGTGAACCGATAGACAAGGAACATAAGCAAACGATTTACATCTTCCATCCATTTTTTTATTTATTTCATTATTTATTTCCCCCGAACGTTTTCTGATCCCTATTCGAACCCTCACATCCACCGTCGGATCTTTAGTGCTGAAGGTGTTAAACTGTCAGGAGCTGATGGAGAGGATATCAGTAGGAAATGAAACCCCTGGTTAGTGGTCTCAGGGTTTATCAGCTCGGAGTCTGCGGTTAACACGCTCATACTGTAGAGGTCGTGGGGTGAAAGGCCATAAGGGGAAGGAAATGAAACCAGATGTGCACATCTGTAATGAAAAACGAGTGGTCTTATATTGAATAAAGCACAGAGTGATTTCTGATGAATGGATGAATAGACTCATGGAAAGAAACCAGCCAAGACAAGGAGCATTTCTGGGTGTCTGTGGTGACTCAGGTGGTTGAAGCCCTGGGGTGCTGACAGGGTTCAAGTCCTACCACTGCCATGTTGACACTGTCCTGTCCTTAGGTAAGATCCTTAACCCTACTGTATGTCCCAGACAACCCAGCGGCTGCATGCAGTGCCAGTCCCAAAGCCTGGCTAGAAATGATCAGATGTGGTGATGCCTAGGATAAATAGGACAAAGCACAACAACAAAAATGCAATTTAGCAAGTGGGCCATTTTGGCTTGATACTGTACCTTCCAACCCAGTGGGGCAGTGGTTGAGGCAACAAAGGCAACAGTGAAGAAGCCAACAAACAGGAGAAGCCACACCAGCAAGTATCACCTCAAGCTTGGACTCAACCAAACCTTCACACCCTGGTCAAAGTGAGCCAGGAACTGCAAAGCACCTGGGCCAGACATGATCCAGCCTTTCTGAGTTAGGAGTTTTAGCCTGGTGCACCAAGAGCAAAAGAATCAAAGCACAGAATGAAATTTTTAAGAGGTTTAAGATCCAAAAACCTATCGCAGGCTGGATGACCAAAAGTGGGTCATGTTTACATTTTAGAGGATAGCAGGGGTTAAGGTATTGGACTACTAATCAGAAGGTTCCAGGTTCAAACCACAACACCATCCAAGTTCCCACTGTTAGGCCTTTGAACAAGTCAACTACGCAGTTGTGGGACAAAATGGGATAAAAACATCAGTCGGTCTGGATAACGGTGTCTGCAAAAACGTGTAGAGGATTTGTGGAGAAATAAGGAGAGAGAGAGAGAGAGCGAGAGAGAGAGTAATAACAACAATCAGGTAAGGTCCATGTGACATTTAGTTTTAGGACTAAATCACTAAATCACTGTGCTGGTTCAGACTCGGGACAAAATGACTTTGTACTTCCTTCAAGACCACTAATCAGCATCGTTCCCCAGACGGCTCTATTTCCTGAATTATTCAAAGGTCATGTAGACGCTGCAGCTACAGTATACATACTATTTCATGCTCATCCTAACAAACCATCCTTCCTTCCACACACACACACACACACACACACACACACACACACACACACACACACACACACACACACACACACAACACGATGTTGCCTATTGTGAGAAAGGTCTCAGTAAATGCTACCTTTTCACTGACAGATTAATTTTCATGTTTGCTCGAATGTAAGCAAAAAAGCCAAACCTGAGGGAGTTTAGTCCACCAGAACAGCATGTGTGTGTGTGTGTGTGTGTGTGTGTGTGTGTGTGTGTGTGTGTGTGTGTGTGTGTGTGTGTGTGTGTGCAAGCACGTTGTGTAACATTTCCCCTCCGCAGCCCACGAGGAGTGTGTCTTCTTTTCACTCTTTCCCAGAATGTGTAGGTTTAAACATGAAGGCAATAAAAGCGTCTGGCCTTGAGGGATTCACATGCAGTAAACGCTTTCACTTCTTCATGCTTCTACATGCTCTTGTTCCTCCACTCTGTGTGTGTGTGTGTGTGTGTGTGTGTGTGTGTGTGTGTGTGTGTGTAGATGTACAGAACAAACATTTTTCCTCTAACTTCAGCTTTGTTAGAAATGAAATCACTTTGGCCGTGAGAAATGAAATTCCTGTGAGCATGACATAAAGTATACAAATAAAAAGTCTATTATTATTATTATTTTTTTTTATCTAGACTATCTCTTTCAGATCTGTTACATTTTACATTTTAAATAGAAAAAAAACTGAAACAAAAAGAAGAACTTCAAGAACTTCACCGTCATGTAAACAAGAGTCTCATCCAATTAAATTCCGAACTGGCTGGTTGTCACGGATGCCGCAGTAGGAAATTATGAGTGATTAATAAAATATGACGCCACTGCAAGTGGTTAATTGGTTAATTGTGGGTTGAAATTCCGACAGTTCAGGAAGGTTCATATGTAAACAACAACAAATCATCATGTTTAGGCCTCTACAATCCTTTACAAGGAGACATGAACCATGCTGGCTGTCGTAGGCTACAAACGATCAAAAATGATGCAGTTCTCACCTTAATCAGACAGTTCTTGAGGAAGAGTTATCTGATCTGATCTGATCTGATCTGATCTTATGAAGATCACACATGGTAATCTAGTCCAATACATGGGTTAAATTTTTTTTTTCATTTATACAACCAGCATAAGTTACAGCCGACTAAATAAATGAGGCTAAATTAGCATATTGCAGCGATGACATCACAAAAACCTTCAACACTAAGCTTGTAAAAATCTGCCAAAAATCCTAGGATGAGTTTAAAAAAAAAAAAAAAAAGTTGGATTCTCATATTATGCAACTCAACTAAAAAAACCTAAATTGGGTGGAGTGAGATGGTTGTTGGGGCTTTTTAAATCTATTTAGATTTTTTGGAAATCAGTTCATGAGATCCAGGGCCAAAACACAAAACACACCACCACTGGGCAGATGGAGATCATCTTGCTTGCATGAGTAGTCGGAGGTGAGACAAAGGACTACAGGATCGTATTAGGTCAGGTGACGTCTGGTTTGGTCTGGATTTATTTAAGGCAGAAAAAAAATAAGAAGAACGCTCTTATAAAAAAAAAAAGTTCCTGCACAGATTCCTGATGGAACTCAACCTCACTGAACAGCTTTAAGAAGTGAAGCCTTGGAACCTCCACAAAATACCAACATCATGTGGCTTCTGTAGCTAAATAAGTGGAGGACGAATCCATCCGGAATGAGATGTTCTCCAGGAATATGTGAACAGCGTCACAAACTTTACTTACTAAAGTAAAGTCTATGGGCGTCTACCTAAAAACTTTTGAAACTGTTTCTACTATATTTAGCAAAATGTCACTTTAAACATTAAAAACAAAAAGATTTTAAAAATTGATACATTTTTCTGACATGATGAAATAAAAGTGGGTTATATTTAACAGCCTGTTACGAGCATGTGTGAGGTTTGTATACACTCATCAGGTAGCATAATAATATAATAATGGCTCATGCGTATAAGGGCTCCAGGACTGCGGGTGGCGCTGTTCGGTTTTCACTACTGATTTGATGTGTGCGCCCCAAACAGTCAAAAGCACACATTTACTGTAGTATATGTTCCTGAAACCTCTGATCTGATTTCCTGATCTCACTACAGCAGCTCGTGGCAGTCGTTCCCCTCATCAGCCTTTTTTCGGTTGTCTTGTTACTGAGAAACCACAAAGAAGCATAAGATTCGTTGTCTTGAAGATGGTGGAAACATTTTAATTGCTGCTTTAACTTTGACACTGGAGACTCCTTCATGAGCATCATCACTGCTTACAAAAAAACATCATTATATGAAGCAGGTGATACCTGAGAGGCGAGCGAAGAAGAAGAAGAAGAAGAAGAACAACAACAACAACAACAACAAAACATCCTTACTTGTTTTATGTGACGTCTTTTCCACCAATATGACCTGGGCGCTTTTTATCCTGCTCACTTTTCTTTACTTTTCTTTTACAATGCTGCCGAAAGTGAACTTTTCAGGATGAAACGCTAGAACTCTACCATAGAAGCTCGCTTTGTTCTTTATCAGTGCGAACACGCGTACCTGTGAGGTGTGATGTGTCTGCCGTACTGTACCTGTCTCTCTGATTGAGCTGTTACTACAGAAATGATAACGCTAGTACCAGTGCGTTAATATGAATTATGGCTCGTCCCTTAAAGTTCTTGCCTAAATGTTCGCTCTTGCCACGGTTCTGTCATATCCCAAGAAGTGTGAGGCGCCAGCCGAGTCACTCGCGCACTGCCTCATGGGAAACGTGGTGGCAGAACGAGGGTAAACTTGTTTAAGTCGGATTAGCCTCGGCGAACGCGTCGGCATGCTTCCAGCAGACGCAAACATGTGGCCAATTTACAGTGATGGATTACACGTCGGATGACATCGTCTGCCTCTTCATCACTCAGCGCTAGGCTGAACCCTCTCCCTCCATCCCGCGCAAACAATTTATAGTGTTTTAGCCTTGTAGAGTCTGGCACAGCTGCAACAGATGTTTCAATTTGAGTAAAAAGCTTCTAAAAGCCATGAGGTGTGTCATTATTCAGGGCTGATCAGGCACTTTTACTGAGCAGCCATAACCGTCGTGGTGTGTAAGCTGGCTGTGAGGTTTCATCTCCGGGTTCGGGGTTTCGCACGTCGCTGGCTGAGATCTCAGTCCACACAGATCGACCTCAGGAGACTCAGGAGATGAGAAATAATTTTCTATTTAATCATTAAATCCACCCAGCATACATTGGATACGTGTACATAGTTCAAGTCCTCAAATGAAAGTCTGCTAAATAGATAATCATCTACTTTACTATTATATACTGTACTAGTAGTAGTAGTTTAAGTTGGTCAGTAAAAGCTTAATAACAGAGATTCTCACGCTGTATAGGCATATGATCATATTCTACTCTATAATGAAATAAGCAGCTGTTGTAAAAGATAAATGTGGTGAGGGGATCGAGACCAAGGGTTGTTTGCTTTCATGTTCATTTGTAACAATGAGGTTTATTTGTTTATTTATTTATTTGCTTGTTTGTTTGGTTTGCTTGCAGAAATCTAAATAAAGCACGGTGTCTATTTTGCACATAAAGTAAGAGGAAATGTATTACGCCTTTTCCTTTCTTGCTGTACAAACAGACAGACAAACATAAATAAATAAATAAATAAATAAATAAATAAATAAATAAATAAATATGCTTGTTTGTTTTTTAAACAGCCAAAACCAGTTCAGATTGTTAGATTATTAAAAAAAAAAAAAAAAAAACTCTTTAAGCAGATTATGTTTAAATCCATCATGTTTTGTCTTTAATTAATTAATTAATTAATTAAAAATGTGCTGAACAGTAGAATGTAATTAACAAATTCATTCATTAAGCAAATGAAATGAGCTTTTTGTAAATGTCTTGTTAATGAATTAATTAACAAGACATTTACAAAAAACTAATTTCATTTTATTAATCCATTTGCTTGTTTTTTGTATGATGTATAACCATTTTTAAATAAACAAAATAATATGAAACCGTTTCTTACCTTTCTAATCTTTCCTTCTTTTTCCCCTTTTTTGCGTCTGCTTTTTAATCTTACAACAAGCTGAAACAGAAAACCTACAGAAATGACATTTAAGCTGTTCTTTCTTTCTTTCTTTCTTTGGTTGTATTTATTTTGCGGGTTTTAATCTTCAGTATCTGAACCTAATTCATGGTAAAATAAAAACATTATTTAAAACCTTCTTTCTTTGTTAACCTGAGCATCAGAACGTAGACATGAGAGCTCTGGTGTGTAGAGACATAATATGTTGTTTATTGTTTTTATATTTTATTCATAATAAATTCACTTTAAAACTATTAATGTGCCTAACAGTGGAGTGTAAAGTGTATACATGCGTCTCTCGCCCTGTCCCTCACCTCGTCCCTCCCCCGGCGGTGCATTGCTTCAAGGACACATGTCCATCTCCTGGCTAACACGGATGCCAACATGGCGCATTAGCATAATGGGTGTGAAAGCAGCAAGTCAGAACAGCTGCTGTGCCTCGTCTCCCTCTGTCTCGCCCACCGAGCGTTTCCTCATCACTGCTACAGGTCTGGTGAGAGCCCTGCCAGGCTCACTGTGACCTGCACCGGAGTCAGAGTTACTCAGAGATGCGGCGCATAACCACATCAACAGCATTAGCACAGGAGCTCTGGCTGGATTCCTGCTCATGTGTTGAGGTCACTGTCATATTTATAATGAATTATTATTCATTGCATTAAAAGTGCTTCATATCAGCGTTTATTAGAGTTGATATAAAGACTTTTTCAACAAACAAGAAACACGTCAGAAAAAAGTGCCATGGAGTAGCTGGGGTTCACTTCCCATCAGCCCCTGTGTGCCATGTGACTGTATTCATGCACGCTGGGTTTGCTTTATTTTCATGTTTCATATGCTATCGATGAGTTCCAGCTGTGTGTCGCAGTTTGCAGTCTAGAATTCCAGTTCCAGTTGTTTGTTTGGTTACTTCTTCATGTTTAATACAGACAAACCTGCACTCGGGACCTCGGAGGATGAAGCAACTGAGTCAAAGGAGCTCAGCATCGCGATTTCAATATCAGTTTCAATGCTCCGTGTTCCACTGATTGATTGATTTTACTGGAGAAGTTTAACAGGTCTGAAACACGGCGAGAGGGAACAGCTCCAGTTCTTATGGCTGTAGAGTCGAACCACGCATGGACACACGAGCCAGGAAAGTCCACTGAACTGATTATTATTATTTATTTAATCACTTTTAAAAATTTTTTATCACTTTTTTAAAAAATGTGACGTTACCATATATACTTTATTCAGGTGAAGAATCACATTTGGTAACTTCTACAGGATTTAGATTTATTTATAAATTTATTTATTTGTATTTTTAAATATTTTTATTATATATAAACTCACTCACTCATCGTCTTTACCTCTTTATCCTGTATTCAGGGTCACCGGGGGCCCGGAGCCTATCCAAGGAGACTAAGGGCATGAGACGGGGAACACCTTAGACGGAGTGCACACACACTCACACACTCATTCACACAGTACACGCAATTTGTGGACACCAATTAGTCTAATCTGCATGTCTTTGGACTGTGGGAGGAAACCGGAGGACCCGGAGGAAACCCACCAAGCACGGGGAGAGAACATGCAAACTCCATGCACACAGAGCCCGAGACGGTGGGGAAAAGTGTTACCCTTGGGGAGAAATAAAGTATTTAAAAAAATGTAAAAGGATACAGTTTCTCACCCATTTAGAGGGATTATTTTTTTTTTTCAAAAATGTGTATAGTGTATAAAAACGTTTTTAGAACCGTAGACAAAAAGTACAGCACATTTATTTAAACATATACATAACATAACATACAAAAGATGTTAAAATACAAAACCATATAAAATCCACGGAAGATACAAAACGTGGTTCTTCACCCGATTAGGGGTGAAGGGTCTGTTCCTCATCAGCCGGTCTGACCCGCCCCAGAGGAGGGACTACGGGCGCTAGGCTGGTCAGCTGCTGTTAAAAATCAGAGTAAATTCCTCATCTTACAGTACTTATGTTATAGCAGCTATAAACACTCGTTCTCTCACTAGATTCTGTTGAAGCTGATAAGATACAGCATGAAAAAGAGAATGCAGACGTACAGAGAGAACTCGTCGTTTATAGCTGCACTACTGTCAGAGCTGCTGGTACAGAACATTAATCAACACCTTCTGACCAATCAGGATCCGGAATTGAGCAGCAGCCTGGTGTAGCATTGCGTTAAGACCCCCGAATTAGAGAAATGACTTTAACTCTAAATGACATCATCTCCTGCAGAGAACTGGGTTTTGTTTGATGTTCTTCGACGCACAGATCGGCTCCTGCTGACTTCACCACGCAGCCGGGGACGGGACTGTACCAACAGACGTGATAACTGTATGAACAAGTGTCACTTTCTGTCACCACCTCTTCCTTTCCAGAGACCCAGAGCGTGTGTGTGTGTGTGTGTGTGTGTGTGTGTGTGTGTGTGTGTGTGTGTGATCTCCCTCTCCGCGGCGTCACAGGCCCAGCGTGAGCTCAGCGTGTCAAGCGCACACTCGGTGATCAGACAGACTGAAAGCAGTTTGAACTCAGAGGAGCAGAAGTGGTTCCTCCGGCTGAGACGACGTCCTGAACATGCGAATCATCCGTGTGTTTGTTCAGCTGCTTGACTTTTTTTTCCTTCTCTCTATCATATCACAAGGCAAAAGAGTGGAATAGGCACTTTCTAGCATTTTAGTGTCTTTAAACAGCCGAACATGTTTATGGTTCCTACACTCTCTTAAATGTTGCTCTCCTAAGAGAACCTTGAAGGCTCTATGTGCCGTAGAAAGACAAGTAAGAGTCCAAGTAGAAATAGTGGGAAGCTAAAGATCTCCTAACAAACCCTTAAGAGCAAAGGCACTGATTGGGCAGATGTGTGTACGAGTAAACGTTTTTATGAAACTATTCTGATGCACAGAAAGTTTGTTGTTTTGTTTTGTTTTTCATGTTTACAGAATAATAAAAGGTTATCAGCTTTAAAATTCATTCCATATTTGATGTGGAAACATTTTGTTTCAGGTTTCTACGTTAAATATTGAATTATTCGTTATTTGCGCCCAGACCAATGTAAAAAGTGAAACGTTTGTTAAATCTCACACTGATTAGAAAGTTTCTCCAAATGTAAGAAACCTTAAGAGTTTAGTCTTGTTACTGTCCACGTGGAAAAATCCAAATTGCTGAATTTACAGAAAGCTTTTTCAAAAAAGGTATTTCGAGAAGATTTGTTCTACTCCTTGTCATTTCATTTTGACCGACAAAAAAAAAGACAAAAAAAAAAAAAGTCCAGTTTAAGACATTTCAAATTGTTTAAAAAATAAAGGGCAAATTTTTCCCAGGTAAAAATTTCGTAATCGATTATAGATTTGATAGATTTTCATACACACACATACACACTCTTTTTTTTTTTTTTTTGACTATGTTGAAAAATGATTGACGATTTCTATGCCAATCCCGCGTGTCGGTGAGCGCATGCAAGTGGAAGAGGGTGGATAGCACTTTCTGGAGGATACGTTACGCTGCCCCCTAGTGGTGTGTGAGCAGCAGTTTGAAAAAGATGCATTTGGCTGGCTTGGTTTGTAGCTCTTGTCTTGATAGGTGTGTGCTCTGAACATGGGTGGGAATTTGTAAACAGGAACTGTCAATCAATCAATCAATTGATCGATCAATTCAACAGTGATGTGCTGTGTTTGATAATCACCTTGGCTTGTAACATTTTACAATATTCTGAATATAAAACAAAAACCATCAATAAAACCATTCTGACATTAAAATTTGATTTTCACCTTGTATTTAATATTTTATTTTAAGACTTAACTGCATTAAACGCTTTAACTTCAAAAAAGCAGTGCTCATGAGTTAATCATCACAACAGCACCTCTGCCTTTAGTGCTGAAGCTTCAGTCTGATTAGGGGACTGAACCAGTGAACAGTGAGATGTGGTGTTAGTGTTTGCTTGTTTTTTTTTTTTTTCTCTTATTGTAGACATAATACTTCTTGATAAAAGGGAGTATCTTCTGGGCATTCTCACTAACGCGTTTTCTCATATTTTAGCATGAATAATTTAGAAGGCATTCAGTTCTGACAAACTTGCTGAAGGGCCAGCGTTACAAACGATGAATTTCCATTTCATCCCTGCGGTTTATATTAAATTATTAATCAGGTTGTGTACATGACGTACATGACTGTGTGCGGCTAAGAATGAAATGCTAAACGCGTAAAGGCTACGTGATGCTTTTATTAGCTGTTGTAATGATGTTGTTCGCTGGGAAAGATTTCGTTGGTTTTACTTAAAAATCAAGGAAAAGCTTTATTTATACTGTATACTCACAAGTATTTTATAAAGTCTATTGAATACGTTGAATGCTCATTTCAAAGGATGGTAAAATAAATAGATAGATAAAGCAGCAAACCTGAGCTGAGGTACAGTAGTATTTCTGTGCTAACAGAGTAAAACTGCAATACAATTAACAATATGGTATAGAAAAAATGTGTGCCGTAATGTAAATTCCATGCAAAGGTCAATCTTACCATAGCGGAAATGTCATCTTAATACATAGGAGATTCTACTGAACCAAACTTACTCACTTTCACTCGTCTGTAGCGCTTTATTCTGTATTCAGGGTCGCGAGGAGCCTGAAGTCGATCCCAGGAGACTTAGGGCACGATGCGGAGAACACCCTGGACGAGGTGCCAGTCCACCACACAACACACACACACACACACACACACACACACACACACACACACACACACACACACATTCACACACTCCGGGCAACTTGGGAACGCCAATTAGCCTAATCTGCATGTCTCTGGATTGTGGAAGGAAACACACCAGGCATGGAGAGAACATGCAAACTCCACACACACACACACACACACACACACACACACACACACACACACACACACACACACACACACACACACACACACACACAGACCCCGAGGTGGGAATCAAACCCAGACCCTTTGAAAAAAAAAAAAAAGAGAGAGAGAAAAAGACCAGATTTCTCATTTAATACTTCATGTTAAATGCCTTAAATAAATGCCATGAATACGTTTATGTTAGAAATGACAAATATTTTCAAATCTACAGACTTTCTTTTCATCCGAATCTCTTTCCTGATTCACGTGTAGATGCAGATTTAAAAAAAAAAATAAATAAAAAATAACTTTTGTTTTTAGTTTGTAGTAAATCTGGATTCTCTCATAACCGTTTCTCTGTTTAATGTTGCATCCATAATGCTGATAAAGCAATAAGAAGTGGCAGTGCACATGCATGGGAAGAGTGGATGGTGGTAAAGTTAAGTCTTGTCCAGTAAGATCGGTTTAAGTGATTCTTGAGAGGCTGGAGGGAAGATAATTATTCACAGCTCA
>JAAGKR010013499.1:6500-12718 GCA_011419295.1 Clarias macrocephalus
GAGCGACCCGAGTGGTGCCGTCCGGAGTCGAGCGCTCGGTCACGGGGACGAGGTATCGAGCAGTCCGGCGTGTGCTGTTAGAGGAACGTAATCAACACCCCGAGTCTGACTGTCCCACTTTTACAACACGGTGAAGCAGTGAGGTCACGAGTGTGTGTGAGGAGATGTTGTAGGCAGACAGCATCAAATCAAATGACGGGTTAAATATCTGTTTTGTGTGTGTGTGTGTGTGTGTGTGTCTCTGAGACTTCCTTCCCGAAATTCACATTTTTTGAACATGAACTTGATGAAGTGATGTGTGAGGAGTTTCTCACTCTGACTCTGCTGTCCGGTTCCAGCGCAAGAAGGAAATAAATCATTAATAAAAATGATTATGTAGCATTGTGTGTGTGTGTGTGTGTGTGTGTGTGTGTGTGTGTGTGTGTGTGTGTGTGTGCGAGCGAGAGAGAAAGAGAAAGTCACTGTGTTTGTGTGAGTGCTGGAGCACGAGAGACGGCGGTGTTGTTGACTCTCCTGGAGATCGCAGACCGCCTGCGCCGCGGCTCGACCCGCCCGCGAGCTCGTTCAGTCAGGAAGCGCAGAACAATGAGAACTTTATTCAGCAGATAACATTCTCAGAGAGGCAGGTACACACACTCTCACGCTCACAATCAGCTCCTCCAGTTATGCTTTCCTTTGAATAACAACACACACAGCGGGGGTTTTTCTCCAGGATTAATAATGAACTCAAAGCCTTTGTGTCATGACACACACTGACGTGAGCAGAACCTCCTGACTGGCACTGACCGGGTTACTATCAGGTCCGGACTACAGGCCTCGTCTCATCCTCTAATCTCAGTCTGAGGGATCAGATTCCATCATGTGATGCAACTTTACCGCATCTGACAGTCTCCCTTTTCTCTTGTTGTTTTTGGACTGAAGTTGTTTCCATGTCAGGACTTGAAGAGCAGCAGCTTAAAGCAGCGAACTGAGCCTGAGGGCCGAATCTGAGTCATCAGACTGCAGGACATAAAAACCAGGATCAGAATCTCTCAGTCTCGTCTCTCTGTTCATCACAGACATGAAGATGGATGAAGAGCAAATTAGCAAATGGTATTCCCTAATTTCATATGTGAAACACACACACACACACACACACACACACACACACACACACACACACTGCAGTAGGAGGTTTGCTGAATTCACACCTGCACCACCTTTAACAGCCCTGATCAGGTTTCCTCCACACCTGAGATTTCTCTCCTTGTCGTCTGTCTTGCAGCCACAGCTGAAACCTCACACACACACACACACACACACACACACACACACACACACACACAGTACTGAACTGCTTTATTTCACATTTCAGGTCTACACAGTCTTCATGATTCGTGTAGTTCAGAACTTTATACACATTTTATAGGACAAAAAAAATTGACTCTTAACTTCGTCATAATCATGTGATTTCCGTAAACAATGTTTCTGTGGTTCCAAAGTGTACATCATTAAACATCAACACAAACTCAGTTATTGAACATTTCAGTGTCAGTTCCAGCAATACTGACATTAGCCTTCCTCTAACTTTAGCTTACAGCACTGTTATTGTTATTAGCTATATGCTAATGAATAAACCATGAACTTCTCCATCAAAGCACCATCAGTAATGTTAATAAATATAACAATACAATATTTAAAAACGTGACAATACACTTCTCTAGCATGAAAAATAGTGATTACAAACTGATTAGATGCAGCGGATTTAATGTTAACGTTTCTACTGAACCTTTCAAAGACTCCAAAATATTTTCATTACTATGAGTCCAAAAATGTACGACAGTATTTTAGGTTTAAAGTGTTTTTTTTTTACTTATTCACAGTGTGTGTGTGTGTGTGTGTGTGTGTGTGTGTGTGTGTAATCCCAGCAGCCGGTGAGTCAGCACTGCATATTGACCCCATATTTCAGTCAGATTACCCACAGTTACTGACACTAAAGGCACCTGAACACCTGCGGAAAATAATTATTATTGGTAAAAAAAAAATAAAAAATCCATATGAATTTATTTGAGTTAATAAATGTGTTTGTAGTGGTTACTAAATATACAAATGTTACAAATGAATGTTTAGGTGCCAGTATTTATGGAAATTGTGTTCTTTACTGTGATTCTGTACATTTACTATCAATCTGAAACAGAATTCACTCGTCCCGAAGGACTTTTTTCACTTTCGCTAAACGTTCTGTTACCGTGTGGTTTGTTCCTTTTTTACATGTGTTCACTTTAGTGTCTGTTGTGTTCACTTTAGTGTCTGTTGTGTTCACTTTAGTGTCTGTTGTGTTCACTTTAGTGTCTGTTGTGTTCACTTTAGTGTCTGTTGTGTTCACTTTAGTGTCTGTTGTGTTCACTTTAGTGTCTATGCTTTCTATTATTCCTCATCCGTTTGTAAATGAGTTTAGATAAATATATGTTTTAATGTTTTAAATATATACTATATCATAACACAGTGTGGTTTATATAATGAATAATAAAAATGCTCTTCAGCACATGTTTCCTTCCGAAGCACCAGTCCTGCCAGTGCTCGCTTTATACCTTTATACACAATCTGTGTTTAAAAAAATAAAACATTTTGCATTAACACAGTGACGTCACATGAGGTATACAAGAACCCGGAGCGCTGGACCTTCACCGCGACCAAAGTAGCTAAAATAAGAGTTACAGGTTGTGCTGGAGCCAGTGGATGTAGTTCCTGAGACTCTGCCACCCGACGGAGAAACAGGCGGGAAAAAATCCGAACATCATGATTCCGTGGAATCCCTGCTCGTAATGGTCGCTGGTAACGGGCACTCCGGCCTCCTCCAGGCGCCGCGCGTACATCAGGCCGTCGTCACGCAGCACGTCGTGCTCGCAGGTCACAATGTAAGCGGGCGGAACCAGCTTCAGCACCTCGGCCTCGGCCAGTAACGGAGCGGCTCGGGTGTCCAGGAGGCTCGGGAGCTGCTGCAGGATCTGCGGAGAGCCGCGGCGAGGGACCACGGGTTTGTAATGTTTGGTGAATTTAGGAGCTAACAATCGGGTCCAGTTGAGCTTCTCCCTGACCGAACCCGCGTCCAAGTTCTGGTCCAGTGCCGAGTGGTTGTTCACCAGCAGAGCAGGGATGAGATTTTTGTCCCCGTTCAGGTACTCGAGCCAGAAGCGCACCATGAGCGGGCGGTACAGGATGGGAACGTCACCGTTCTGCTGGTACGACGGAGTGTTGAAGTCCAGCGCCTGGAGCACGGGATAGATCAGGGCTTGGACCTTGAACCGGATCGAGACGCTGCTGTCAGACGCCAACTAAAAAACAACAACATCTGAACATGAGCTGGACAAAACCCAGACTTACACTGTACACACCGATACAGATCACTGCAGCCTCTCACGATGACCTGCAATCTCACACACTTTTCCTGCTAAAGAGATGAAAAAACGTTTTCTTGTGTGTTTAATGTAGTCTTGAGGAACAGTTCCCCAGGCTGTCTCTCGGCACTGGGGCGTGGCACTCGGCCGAGCGTGACATATCAACATCGCCTCTCTTTACCTCTTGAGCCACGGCAGCAGCGAGGTTCCCTCCGGCGCTGTCACCGGACACGGCTAACCTGCCAGGATCCACGGAGAACCTCGCCAGAACCTCGTCCGTCAGGATGTTCCTGCAGGCCTGGATGGCATCCTCGTACTGACCTGGAAAATACACCTCAGGGGCGAGTCTGTACCTGGCGAAGCAGGAGAGGAAGGACTTCAATGTGTGTGTGTGTGTGTGTGTGTGTGTGAAATTTCAAATCACAAGCTAGTGAAGGTGTAATGAATTCTTTAACACTCACTCCACAGATATGACGACTGCGTCCAGCTCCTCAGACATGGTCCTGCACAGGCGGTCGTACGAGCGCATCCCTTTAGGAGCAGGAAGGAGGAGAGCGAGTTCAAAAACAAAAACAAACGGAGAAGCAACTTTCTTCCTTAAAGTGTTTTTGGAGATGAAATTAAATGGCACCCCGGAGGTTTTGAGGAAATACGTAATGTACTTTTACAGAAAGTCTATTTGTTGACATTAAAGCTCACTGCGCTCTTCACGCCTTAGGCTTCGTCCCTTAATGACCTTGAGTGCACTGAAAGCTTTGGCGTTAGCGTGGAGTCTCGGGGCGCTCGGGACACGGCGCCGTCGTGATGTACAGAAGTGTTACAGGGCCGCGTCTAATCTGCTACTCGTGTGGCGATACACACGATGTTCTGTGATCACATGGCATCGCTGTGACAGGATGGACAGGATGAACTGGTGCTCTGTCGCACCGCTCTGAAGGGTGTGTTTTGAGATTGACTTCCTGGTCATGAACCCCTGGCTGACTTTTGGATACGCACTTACTCTTCACTCGTTTATTCAGCATCAGCACTGAACAGAAACTATGGGACTGTTTTCTTGCAAGATACTGAATTACAAATGATAACCTGAAAGCATCTAATCAGTGAGTGAAATGAGTCGTCCTGACCGCGACAGCTCCGTGTGTATGTGCGTAATGAGAACCTTCACCAACGTTAAGAAGGACGTGTGGATAGACTGCGACGGCGTGACGTTCTCGGGCAGGGTATCATAAAAACAGCGAGATGAGAAGCGCAGGACGGACGCTGGCCGTGGTCTCTGCACAAACAACTTTCCTGTTATTGTATTTAAATGTAATTAATGTTACACATGTGAGGAAAGTCTGAGTTCCACTCCACCTCTGACTTGTCACCTGTTAATCTAATTAGTCTGAACACACACACACAAATGTGTTCTGTGTTTGTTTCACTCTGAACATGTTAGGGTGTGTATACTTATTCACACACACACACACACACACACACACACACACACACACACACACACACACACACTTTGTTCTCTGGAGACTCAATAGACAGCAGGTGGATTTTTACACGCCTGGCCACCAGAGGGCGCTTTTCAGTGACTTCCACTCACGTGCACTGCCCAGAGCCCAGCCTCCTCCGTGGAAGTAGACGACTCCTCGTTTGAGACGCCGTGGCCCCGGAGACATGGACTCGAACACGCGCGCCTGGACTCCAGAGAAGAACGTGTCTGTGACGCGGACGGACTCGCTGGAGCGCGGTGCTCGCAGCTCCAAGAACATCGCCATGTAGTTCAGGACACACATCTGATTACTCACGCCCAGATCCTGAACCAGCTTCGCCTGAAAACACAGACACACACACAGACATGGTGCTCAGGGACATGCCAAGTCCCCTCCAGGGGCAGCAGTGAGGTACGGCAGCGGGTACGAGACAGCAGGAAGTAACAATTAAAAAGGATGAAAAGGATGAAGTTTAATCCGAGCTCTAAAATAAAAAGAAAGACTGGAGGAGAGAGAACAGCGCGGGGACGCGGCACTGCACGACAGGATGGAGGAGATTCCACACACACACACGCCCTGATGTCCTGCATAACACACACACTCTCTCTCTCTCTCACACACACACGCGCACACACATACTATGATGTCCTGCATAAAAAAAACACACACACACGCCCTGATGTCCTGCATAACACACACACACACACACACACACACACACACAACCAATTTAATCACATCAGCCATTCACACACACACACACACACACACACAGACACAGACAGACACCAACCCTGAGATCTCACAGCTCAGCCCTCCAGGAGCATTTTGATCAGAATGATGGAGAACATGAGCTCCTGAAGAACCCTGAAGAACCCACAGAACCGAGTCACACAGCTGCTGATCACAGGTTTACATTAATGCGTGTGTTATCACTAATCTCTCATGGTTGCTATGGTAACAGCTCAGTGACAGTGTCTCCACTGATCAGACACGGGGTGTTGAGGAGATGTTAGTGTGACGTGTGGAAGGAGTCTCCAGTGTGAGTCTTCTGTAACAGTCAGTAAGTTTCTTCAGGACTCTACGGCTCTCTCGCTCTCTCTCTCAGTGACGCGACATGCCGTGTGATCTGTCTGATTAACTTTAATACAAACAATCTGTAAACGTAAACGGATAAAAGGGGTCCTCACACACACACACACACACACACACACACACAGGAAAGAGGAATTAGCTGTAACCATGGCAACAGTGCAGCGCTCTACCCAGGAGGACCTCTAGTGGTAGACAGTGGAGTAGCGTGAGACTAGTTATACATTAATACTAATGACTGTGTGTTAATGAGCTTAATCTACCC
>JAAGKR010013501.1:0-13844 GCA_011419295.1 Clarias macrocephalus
GTGAAATTATTAAAAAGTGTACCAAAGAAAAAGTTTTTAAAAATATTGGTATAGCAAAGCTTATTTCATTTCATTCATTATTCATGGAAGCAGTCTTCATTGTCAAACTTATGTAACAGTCTATTCATACCACAGGAAAGTAACATGGCAAGCTGCATTTTGTTTGGGTTTAACTTAAAAAAATATATATATATAAAAAAAATTATGCTGGCGAGGGAACAACTGTTTATAGCATCTAACTTGGTTCACTAATGTAGCACAACATCAAAAGCAACTACAGTGGAACCTCGGATTGCGAGTAACGCGGTTTGCGAGAGTTTCGCAAGACTAGGAAAGATTTTTAATACATTTTGATTTGAAAAAAAAACTGAGCAAGTCTTGAATTACGAGTACAGAGTATCATGTATCATGCATGCGCTACTTGTTTTGATACAGAGCGTCACGTGAACACAACTGAGCCAATGGTTTTTCTCTCTCTTGCGCTGCGGAATTGTGGGTAATTGCTTCCACTGCTGGGTCTTAGTGCTCGTCTCTCACTGGTATAATCAACAACCGTTACTAGAACACTGTGACCATGTGTGCGCACATAAAAACATCTTTTATTTTGTATTTGTAAGCGTGTGCGCGCATATAAAGCAAAAGAAAGTCTCATTATATAGGTTAAAGATCCATTTGCTCCTTCTCTGCATCATCCTTAATTATTTTTATGTATAACTTTTTTTGGGCTGTGGAACAAATAATTTGAGGTTCCATAATTTTTTATGGGAAAATTCGCTTTGATTTATGAGTGTTTTGGGATACGAGCCTGCTTCCGGAATGAATTATACTCGTAAATCGTAATAAAGGTTTCACTGTAATAATGATTAAAATGTATTCTTGTTGGTAAATTGCTGTGGGGTAAGCAGAATAAAACACGCTGGGATGAAAGTTACCAGACACAAAACAATTTTAGGGAGGAAACAGTAATGCTGCATCATAGCGAAAGGTTTTTCAAAAGCAGTGTGTCACCTTAATGTTTACATTTCTCTCACACAACACAACACACACAGAGGCAATGTCAGATGTTAGATTAAATAATGTGTCCTTGAACACTAACTGCTCAAACTGTGTAATCATTTTCACAACAGAAATGTATTTTTCCTTTCCCCGCACATTGACCTCAGAACTTCACTGGAACTGAAACAAGAAAACCGCTGCATAAACTCTTTCTTCTTTTATTAACTACAAGAAAGTGTGTTCAAATTTTTAACACCACTTGATCCTAGAAATTACACGTTTAAACCAACGAGTGCCTGCCATTAGTGGTTCGAACTGTCCTTCACATTACAGCAGCCCGTAATCAATCAGCTTATACTGCGTTAGACTCCTAAACAAGATGAGACAAAAGTTGCTTCCAGATGGCACTGTGGGAGAGAAAAAATGGGTGGAAAACCCCAGATTTTCAGATAGGGTGGGGGGGAGCACGGATGAAACCAAGATCCACAGTTCACGGACAAAATAATAATAATAATTTACAGAGCATATTAACCTCATGAATGCAGTTCTAGTAAAATGTTCTACTAACAGAAAAATTTTAAACAGTTAATCATCAACAAGAGAAGACACTGTACTTCTAACTAAACATTCCAGTACTATGACTATTAGATTAAACAAACTATTCAACCATGATAAGAGACATGATATGAATCAGATGAAGTGACCATGATACAGTTATCCCTTTCCTTCGAGTGCACTGAGGAATGAGAAACATGTGGAACGGAGGGATTTATTTTCTCTAATATTTAACATGGATTTGACATGATCATTAAAGATTTAATTCATGTCAGTGTGATATTTCCAAGTTGCCTTTGTTTAATTACTCTGATATAATGTTTATGAGCTTGATTTTGGTTTTATTCTATTGTTTCTCCTTTCTTGGTCTTGGGCTCATGTGTTGACGTCTCAGTATAAAATGGCTGTTTTGCAACCCATGTTTGGATTACACTGCCCAGGCTGACTGATGCGCCTAAAATAAAACTATCCTCTCCTGTTGAGTTCTGTCTGAGAGTCTCTTGATTCCTTTGTCATCTGATGCTCTGCTCAGATTCACAAGTACGCATTATGATGTACCACAGTGACTCCAGTGTTACGACTGATCCAGGCGATAACATCACCTGCCTGCGTTCTGACTCTAGTCCCTGGAGGTCCTGTGTATGACAGCATGGTTGAGTTCCATCCTGTTAAAAAACCTTGCTAATAGATGACTGTAGAGGAATCAGCAATCAGCTGGCTTCACTTTATTGCCACATAACAGCCTAGACCTGAGCAACTGAAGCAACCCCAGATCATAACACTGCCTCCAGAAGCTTGTACAGTGGCCACTATGTTTGATGTGTGCATCACTTCATGTGCCTCCCTTCTTATCCTGAAGCTCCCATCATTCATCTCTATGCTCCCTAGCAAATTGAAGCCTTTTTTCTGATTAGTCTGATGAACACATGGTTTTATTATTAACGCACAACTGCTTAGTCTCAATCATGCAAGTTCTCATCACTCCGTGTGTGCGGAAATGCTCGTATTTTCACTATTAAACATGGCTCTGGATTTTTCCCGTTGATTTCTTCCACAAAGTTGACGGTTCACCACTATCTTTCCAGGCTTTGATAATTGTTCTAATTGTTCTTAACCCAGTTCTAGCCATTTAAAATCTCCCTAGTTGTTTTCTTGCTTGATGCAGCCCAGTAATTAGACTCTTCTTAAATAGCTACTTTTTTTGGCCATTCAGTGTTTTACTTTGACAACCGTTATTATTATTATTGAAAGATCACCTTTGACAGATAATATGCAACAAATCTAAAGCGCATGAAATTAGATATAGTATAACTGCTTCATTTGGTACCTGACAAAAACGCCAATTTCTTCTTCAGTACAGGCAAAATGGTGGAAGCCTCCATGCTTTTGTGACTCGGTCCTCAAATCAGACAGCTGCAAAAAGAGAGAAGTGACAAAATCTTCATATTCATGTTCAGAAGTATAAACATAATTTGTATAATTAAATAAAAACACTAAAAATAATACAAAAGCCTTGGATTTGTACTTCACTTCTGATCACCTTGACGTAACAGTGTAAACAAACCTGCATTATTCTTTTTGGCACTGCCATGCTGGCTACGCCTTGTTTCTCATATTTCTCACCATTAAAAAAAGAAAAGACAAGAAACAGCTTTGGACATGTTGCACGTTGTTCAGAGCTGCATTCATTGTATTAGTCAAGGGGTGGGGGGAAAAAAGAAGAAAATAACAAAATTAAAGAAAAAAAATATCCTCACACAGCTCTAACCCTCAGGATCAAAATGGAAAGCCAATAGTAACAGCATTGTTTATGTTTCATGGTGCCAAATAATATCCTGCAGTGGAAATGCGTACCCATATACCAGCGGATTCAACTCGATAAAATAATGAATAATGAATTGTGGTGCCAAGTTTAAGGACAAACATTTGTTTTTCTTGGATAAAAGTCCTTCTTCAGCTGTGCAAGCAAAGCGTTTTTCATTCTGTAAAGTCATGAAATGAAGTTGTGTGCTTGCACAGCTGAAAGATGTCATGTCCGAAACTGGCTCCATCTCTCTATATAAATCGATCAATATCAGTTTATCAGTAACATCTTCCATCATCCATCTTTCCGTGTGCTGTGTCTCACCTTAAAGAGTGTCCTGGAACAGTCTGGATCATTCTCTCATGCGTTATCTCTGTTACCCATGTCCTGTCAGGGGCACACAGAAAAGCAGAATGCACGTCAGAATAACAAAACTAGGTCATCTTGGACTTTAGAAGGAAAACACCACAGACAACCATGAAGAGGAACAAGTTTCCTCTACTTTGTTCTCTTTCCCTAGTCACAAATTAAAGTTTTAAATTGCTGCGTGTGAACAATTCCTTAAGTATCTGATAAAGTGCCAGAAATGCATTTTCATTATTATCCTACACCCTTTAAATACATTCTGCTGAAACACTTATAGTATAATTTATGTATGTAGAAGTGAGTGCACTGTAAAGCGCGCAGAGCATTAAAGGGGGTAAATACTTAAGAACAGAGTCAAGATTTGTAAAACTTGCGATGTCTTGCAACTCGTCTTGTGCAATTCGTTGGTAAAGGACGGAAGATTTAAACAGCACGTTAACCAGCCATTATAAACAGAACTGATGGAAAAGGAAACTCCACAGCATCGCCACTGAGCAGAAAACATTTTTTCATCTCATGACTATGGTACAATTGTGTTACTGGAGTTGCCTCAGTGTCAATGCTGAATTAACAAACAACAAAAAATCTCCAGGGAGGCGGTGGAAAATGTTTAGCTTGTACTTTTTGAACTGCTGATCTATATTACACACGCACATCAATGTAATTGAATGGAGATTCACTACCAAAATTATACCTGCTCAGCACTGGAAACTTACTCAAGATTCATCCAGCATCCTAAAATGAGCATCATATCGGAAATAGACCAATGTGTTGGCTCTGATATGGACTCCATTATGTCAGGTTTCTCAGATCAATAACTTTATTGGTACTCATGAATATAATCAATCAGGCGATCAGGGGATCTATGGAACCTCATATACGAGTCTGTTTCCCCACTGTACATAGCAACCAAAAAATGCAAAAAAAAAAAAAAAAAAAAAAAAAAACAATGTGAGGCTTGTTTTTTACGTTATTGGATTTGTTTTAAATTAAGTGGATTAGCTAGCTACATGAGTTACCATAGACCAAGTCAGACTCAAGTACAGAAGTTTTGGTTCAACTCTTCTTTGAGTGTGAGTGCCTTGTTGTTGTCAAAGACGGATAGCAGCTGATAAACAAGGGAAACCCACGGGGGAAGAGATGATCTATCCATGTGCCTAGCACTGTCTGTAGACTTTATCTCGTAGTGATGAGCTTTGTGTTTAAGATGTTGTAGGAAGCTTCTAGGATGTATTCTGCTTTGTTGTAAGATATCAAGAGAGGTTTTTTTCAAGAGAGTAGCGCATGTTAATGTGTAACTACTATACTAATTTATTTTTTTGTTGGTAAAAATACCACAGTACCAAAACGATAACTAATACCTGTATCAGTGTCAATGCATTTCTAAACCAAGTCAAAACTACAAACAGAAACAACTTCCTCCTCTTTGTTTCATTTCTTATATTTCAACACTGAGCATATTAATTCAATCAGTTTTACTATCCTGACACACGGCACTAACACAGGTAAACAAAATCAGTAATAAATAAATAAATAAATAAACAAACAAACAAACATCCCTCCACAAACAATCTGACACTGGAATATCTTATAGAATTTTTGACTGATTTAAGATTTCTACATATACAGAACTTGAAATAAGACAAAATGCTTAGGAACTGTAAAAGGTGTTTTATAAATAGTAATGCTGTGATTTAATCCATTACATATTTTCTTTAATTAATTGAACCGATAATTCAGAATAGATAAAATTTAAATTAATAAGGCAAATTAACAAAGCTTAATTGTCAAAAATTCACAAATTCCTTCGAAAAACTATTTTGCAAAAATTGCCACTTATCCATCTAAAGCAACACTCGCGTTTTGCATAAGTAACACATTCTTCTTTTTTGAGGCGTATGAGCGGTTGGTGGATTACCACCACCTACTGGACTGGAGCAGATGATCTCCTTGAGCGAGACATGACATTTAAACAATCAACACCACAAGTTTCACTGAATATCGCAACGGCCAGAAATTTAATTGAATCGATGGTCTAAACTTAATTCACAGCTCAAAATTAATAAGATGCTGACAGAGATAAAAGTTACATTGTGGCCTTGTGGAGTTGGACAAACCCGGAATCATGGGCAAAGACGAATTTATGCAAACCTATGCAAAGTGAGTAAAAAAAAAAAAAATAAAAAAATTCGCATGATGGCCACCTAGCAACCGGCTCCCTTTGATTAAAAAGGGTTTGGTGCCACTTTACATCTCCTCTTCGTAGAATATGTCGTGGTTTACCTCAGCCATGTTTTTTCCTAAAATAATATAAGGAGGTCTGGTCTCTGAGCGTTCCTTTCAGAAATGTTTGTGAAAAAATATGCATATTTTTAAAAAAATTAATAAATAAACTTCTATTCTTTTCACCATTACAAATTATTTTGAAGTGGATTTGGCATGTATGCTTTGCAAAGAATCTTGACCGAATAAACATTTTAATCATTGCTTAAACATTCATCCACTAAAATGATGGGAAAATATAAGCTAAATACCTCATGTGTGATTCTTGACCATAATTAAGCACTAAGATTAACAGGCTTTCCTATGCCTACAAAAACACAAGCACACACACACACACACACACACACACACACACACACATATATATATATAACCATGGCCAAAAGTTTTCAAGAATGACAAATATTGATTTTTTTAAAAAGTCTCCTGCATTACTGCTTTTACATCTCTTTGCCAGATGTTATTATGGTATACCAAAGTATAATAATAAGCATTTCATAAGTATCAAAGGCTTTTATTGAAAATTATATGCTATTCATTTATGCCATTCTATATACCTCCCCGTGTTCGTAGACAAAATTGTAAGTACTGCTCATCTTCAGACATTTCAATAAGGGTACTATATGAAATGCTTGAAATTACACTTTATTGAATTTACAGAAAGTTTGACAATAATCCCATTTTACAAAGGGACTGTGGACTTCATGCACAGAAATCTTGCAAACAGTACATTCAGTAACTCTTAAAATAACATTTTAAAAATAACACTTCTAAGAAAAACTACACATAATAGACAAGTTTTTGTTTCTTGTAGTTTCGGAACAAATTTTAGTCTGAAAAAGTTATATTATTAATAAGTTGTTTTTAAAAACCTTCACTGAACTATAAACAATCAAACCATCTGCATGGGATCCATCAGTCACAGCATACACAAAATCCCGTTCCGTCACTCACAGTGCATGAATCAGGATGCGTACTATTCTTACACACTGTTTAGTACACTAGTATGCGGCCGCGTTCTAAACCGCTACCCTGGCCTCACTGACTCTTACGCACTTGCGTTTAAACAAGTACGCCACGGCTACATCCGGGTACCTTCCCCTATCCACTTCTATTATTACAGTTCAGATTGGGAACTACGGTTGGAATAGCCGTTAAACTGTTTGAAATGTGGGCACGCGACTTGACCGTTTAAAATACCTATATAACGTTAACCCTGAAACGGCGTTGTTTTAATTGTAAGTGTGATTTTTCCTTGGCTCGCGCGCGTTAGTGTGCGCGTGTGTATAGTTTGATACAACAGGATTTTTCACAGACCAATGCTACATTTGTTAGCATGCAGTGTTTTTCATTAACATCCCTTAATCTCAGCGAAACAGCTCTTATCTCTGTTAGCTTAGCAACCAATAACGTTAGCTTAGCAACCAATAACGTTAAATGACTCCAGTACTAACGGCTCACCCTCCTTTAGCTTACAAAAAAGCCACGCATTATGACGCTCCTCTCGCAATACCAAGCAAATTCCCATGTTAAGCGAATCTCTCAGTCACACTTTACCTTCTCTCCGGCTTCAGGCGCTGATAACTCACATACACCCAGAGCTGTTTATTATAAAATGACCATAGAGCTGCTAAATACCTTAGCCACTGTGTTTTGTGGAAAAGGGGCGGGTCGTATCCACCAAAGCCAGGCCCATAAAAACGCCAACCAATAGAATTTGTTAAAAACGATGGGCGGAGCCAGGCAGTAGCCAAACCCTGTGCATGTTCACTTTAAAAATAATAAATCTGGCGAGTTTATATACAATAAATTCTTATATAATGAAAACCATAAATATTGCGTACAGGGTTGCAATGTTATATAAAAACTCGTAAATAGTTTAAAAAGTTGAACTAATTTAATTAAAAAAAAAATATATATATATATATATATATATATATAGATGTCATTATATTTCTTTAAATTATTACAGTATATATATATATATATATATATATATATATATATATATATATATATACATATATATATATTATAAAAGTTGCCATGCTAATTATTTTCAATGGTTTTTAATAAGCAATGCTAAAATGTGGTGGCAAAGTGGTATAGTGTTTGGCACCTCCAGGTTCCAGGTTCAATTCCCACCTCAGGTCTGTTTGCATGTTCTCCCCTTGCTTGGTGTGTTTCCTCTCGGTATTCTGGTTTCCTCCCACAGTCCCAAAAACATAGGCAGATGGGCAGAATGATATTTCCAATTTGCCTGGTGAGTGTGTGCCCTGTTAAAATGTGAAAAAAAAAATTAATGTATTATTATTATGCGTATCATTAAGTCATTGGTGGCTCAGTGGGAGGCTGAATGCAGTGGCAAGCCCAGATAAAAATGGGAGGGTTGCATCATGAAGGCGTCCAGCTTAACACTTTTGCCAAGATCGGATGGTCTGCTGTGGCGACTCCTCGACTGAAGCAGCCGAATGACTAACAACATTATGCACCATTCTACACATTATATTTACTGTATATACAAAAAACAAAAGATTATTAAAAACATAATAAAAAAGGGTCTCTTGTGGAAAAAAGATCAAATGTAAATAAAATATGACATACTGGTGATATTATTATTATTATTATTATTACTATTATTATTATTATTAATAGTAGTAGTAGTAGTAGTAGTAGTATTAACATGAACATTAGTAGTAGTTTGTAGTGTAGTATTAACATACATTATAGTTTTTGTAGTTGAAGTATTATTATTATATTATTATAGTTTATCCACTGTATTTCTTTGTATAGAGGTCAGCTCCCTTTGTCCATCAATCAGCTATAGCAATAACATTATACACCAGAAACTGGTGATAAGGTGTCAGGTTGGTGTGTAGTGGTTAGGACTGGAGTGCCTTGCATCTCCAGTGTCCGGGTTCGATTTGCTTGGTAGGTTTCCTCCGGGTACATCCGTTTCCTCCCACAGTCTAAAGACCTTAGGTTAATTGGTGATCCCAAAGTACCTGTAGTGTGTGTGTGTGTGTGTGTGTGTGTGTGTGTGTGTGTGTGTGTGTGTGTATATGTATGTATGTATGTATGAGCGTGTGTACGTACTGTATGTGTGTGTGCTCTGCAATAAATTGGCACCCTGTCCGGGGTGTACCCTGGGATAGGCTCCAGGCGCCCCATGACCCTGAATACAGGATAAAGCGGTATAGACAATGAGTGAGTGAGAGTGAGGGATAAACTGGTGACAGGATCATAGACACCCAAAGCTCATTTATACCTGTGGGGACCAAAGGCCAGCTCGTCTGTTCTGATGCCACAGAAAAGCCAAATATTCCACAAACTGCTGGAAAAAAAAGTTGATACTAGACATGAAAGAAAGTTATTAGAACATTCAGTGTCACTGTTGTGTATGTGGCTCGGCAGGCAAAGAATTCGCTCAGAAAAGAAATGGCTGTTGATCGACCTCCAAATTTCCCAGATCTCAATGCAATCGAGCGTCCATGGAACGTGCTAGATAAACAAGTCCGATCCATGGAGGCCCCAGCTTGCACCCAAGTTATCTGCTGCTAATGTCCTGGTGCCAGACACCACAGCACACCTTCAGAGGTCTTGGGGAGTCATGACATGAGGGGTCAGAGCTGTTTAGGTGGCACAAGGAGAATGTAAGTAAGTCATAAAGTCACAGTATACAGTTACTTAATATGTTTTAACCCACTTGTCTGGAAATCACTCACTCATCATCTATACCGCTTAATCCTGTATTCAGGGTCACAGGGGCCTGGAGCCTATCCCAGGAGACTTAGGGCACATGGCAGGGTACACCCTGGACAGGGTGCCAATCCATCGCAGGGCACAGACACACACATTCACTCACTCATTCACACACTACGGGCAATTTGGGAACGCCAATTAGCCTAACCTACATGTCTTTGGACTGTGGGAGGAAACCGGAGTACCCGGAGGAAACCCACCAAGCACGGGGAAAACATGCAAACTCCGTGCCGCCTTCGTCTGGAAATTTTCTTTTAAATTCTTCAATACACAACCACATATGAAAATATACAGTAGAATATATGGCCACAAGTAGGGCACCCCTGACCATCACATAACCATATGTGGTCATGCCCCACATTGTTGCCGCAAAGTTGATAGCAGACACTTGTATAGAGTCTTTATACGCTGTAAATGCAAGCTTAAAATGTTCCCTCACTGGAAGTAAAGGGTCAAAACTTGTTTCAGCATGACAATGCCCCTGTGCACTAAGCTCCATGAAGGCATGCCGTTTAAAGATTGGATTAAAAGAACTCAAGGGTTGTACACACATGTCTGACGTCAACCCCACTGAACACCTTTGGGATGAACTGGAACTGGAACAAGGAAACAAATCCGGAATGGTTCTGGTGTCTACAAACGTGTGGCTATACAGTATAGTGTATTTTCTATATAACCTGACCTCTTAATTAGTCCAGTAGTAAGTGGATTATGACAACGTTAACATGGTCGGTATCTAACTTGAGTGACAACTTTGTCCAATCAATAGGCTGGAATATTGCTAGCTGTACAAAAATATCCAGGAGCACCTTCAGCAAGCGAGTCACCACCAACACCCACTGACATCAGCTTTCCTGGTATCGTGTTATCCTGCCCTCTGGGTCTCAGAACAATAGCAGTTGGTCCAAAGGTGTTGGTTTCTTTTTCTATACATCAGCTCTGACAGCAGTTCTTTCTCCAAGACAAATTTCTATGTTCATGGACTCGCTCTAATATGTTTCGGAGGTAAAAACTGTCACAAGCAGGGACTGTGTTCAAGACCGCCGCTGTTATATCCAAGTATACATAGGTATATTTTAAATGGTTTAAAGGGTTTTCAAGGTTTTTTTTCCTATGTGTTTGGGTTTTTTGCAAAAACTTTCAGAAACTATTCAGAAACTCATTTTTCAGTGTGGGGGCAAGAATGGCACTGTGGTTAAGGAGGTCCCCAGTTTGAGCCCTGACACTGCCGGGCTGCCTCTGTTGGACCCTTGAGCAAGGTCCTTTACCCATGTGCTATTTGTCAGTGTGGAGATTTCGACAGGGAAAAAACGTTTTTGTCATTTAAGAGTGTACACCTGCATGTCCTTAGTTTGATGTCAGAGTGTGACATACCAAGTAACAATTTTTTTCAAGCTTTTGATTGGATAACATGGCTTTATAGTTAGGGTTTTATTTCCACCTCTTGGCTTGGCATGCTCTTGACAATGTGTTTCGTGGGGATAGGGATTTATTTATTTATTTATTATGATTATAATTATGATTATTATTATTATACAAGAAAAACTCTATTTTAAATATATATTATATACATGTGTACTAAGCCCAAGTTAAGGAGCCCAATCAAGAATGAATCCAAATGCAAGTAAAAACATTTCAAAGCTAAGCCGTCACTTCATAATGATAATCAGATAATAATCATACAGTACTGTGCAAAGGTCTTGAGTCACACCTCATTTCTTCACATTTTGCTTCTAAAGAACGAGACTTTCTTGTGCTTTTCACCACACTTCCTGAAGGACTTTTCAACTCTCATTTTCTGTACCTGAGCCGTTTCTGTGGAATGTTTTATGTTTGTTAAGCCACAAAGTGACCTATAAATCATTTAAGCATAAAAAACATCTAACTTAAGTGATGAACCAGTGACAGATGATCAGGGCGGTGATTAGTATACTGGTGATGCTGAATGCCGAGTGGTTGGAACAGACAGACGAGAGGGGAAATGAGGTCGCTGCTGAGGTTTTTACATAAATAAACAATTTTAAAATTGTATCTTTAGGCACTTTGCAGCCTGTCGCAGTAAATCATTTGTTTCCATTTCTTTAATTTAACATGAAGAAAAGACTTTTGCACAGAACAGTACTTTGGCTTTCTTTAGAACAAATGAATCTAAACTGCATTGTTTTATGGCATGTTTGGCATTTTAGACTTTTGCTAAAAATTATACAAACATTTTTAATGATGTCAGATTTTCAATGATAAAATACATAGTAATAATACAAGTAATATGACTAAAAGTAATGTTAAATTATAGTAAATTATTTGTTGATTTGTATATAAAGTACATCCCAATGTGTGCCACAGCTTTTCCTTCTGCCTTTAGTAAGCAATTTTTATCACTCAATGAAAACACTTATTGAAACAATTATGTGAGTTCACTCAGCCAACTGGCTTCAGGTCCTGAACACAAGGACTTGTTTAGTGGACGCTAAACATAAATTGTTAAACTGTTTGCTCTTAGCACTTATGGAATAGGTTTACAGTTTCACAACTGAAAATTTTCAGACATGGAAAAATTTTTCATGACCAAGGACGTACCACTTTCTGGTTTCTCAGTCACATGACAAGATGTATTTTTTCTTCAAGAGAGAAAAAAAAAAAAAACATCAAGAGAAAGAGAGAGAAAAGAAAATGTGGTAAAATAACCAGTGTTTATAGCTGGATCAACAAAGCATTCTCCATCCATCTGTTAACTATCTAATAGTTAATTAGCAGGAGATCTTGAGACGCCACTGTGAGTTGGCTTTCGTTGGAGTTTCCCTTTTTAAAACCACACAACAACTAAAGTCTTACCAAATCTTGTGACGTTTCATCCAGCCTTTAAACTATGGAGCAATACACAAAAAAGAAAATACATTTACACATAGACTCACTGGCCACTTCATTAGGTACACCTGGCTAGTGTAGGGGTTAGACCTCCTTTTGCCTTCAGAACCACCTTAACATGGATTCAACAAGGTGCTGAAAACATTCCTTATAGTTGCTGAGATGTACAAGGTAACCATAGTACCTGGAGGAGACCCACCAAGCACAGGGAGAATATGCAAACTCCACAGTATGTTGTTTGATCACTGAGCCTCCAAAATGTTTCCTACCTGTAAAATAATGACCCCTTCAGTCAGTAATGTGCACACGATCTCTCATTTGAATCTATCACATGCACATAATCCTATGAGAAGTAAAAGGTTTCACTAATAGTATTTCTCTTAATAAAATTAAATGCTCTTAATAATAAAATGCTCTTAATTTAAATTGGACATCTTGTTCTCCTGCTGATCCCTTAACTCCCGTTTCAGATAAGAGCTGATACTATAATAAAATCAGAGCCATCTGAATTAATGGATCATAAAGTTAATGGATTATTCAACTCTGATAATACAAGCGTTTACCCCAAAACCTTATCAAGACACTAGAAATAAAAACATCTCACTACATGACACACTACGCACACAATTCGATGTCACAACATGGTCATATTAAAGTTTAAATGTGGAATGGTGTGTTAATTAAGTAACGTTGCAGTAATGCCAAGGAGGGGTGCTGTAGCTACCCCTAAAATAATCCTAGCACACGCTTTGCTCCCCCAGATTTTTTATTTTTAATGTGTGAATAGTATAATTTATTATTATAAAAATACATTAGTTAATAAGTCAAGCAAACACTGTAATTCCTTTTAGCCTACAAACATAAAGCCAAAAAATGTGATCAGATTCAGCCAGTGGGTGAAATGTGTTGAACTCATATCATAATGGATCATTTTTCACTTCATAAACAAAGTGTTTAATGGCAAGCATATGGTTTTCCCCCTTCTGTTGCCTGGTATGAATTTATTGTATTTAGCAATTGAGGCACAAAAAAATATGACTTTTATTCAAATCTTGCCTTGATCATCAGGGACTATCTGACCATTTTGACTGATACATATTCACAATTATTCTATTGATTGTGTAAAGCTGCTTTGCGACAATGACAATTGTTAAAAGCACTACACAAATTGAATTGAATTGAATTGAATTGAATTGAATTGAATTGAATTGAA